>VDFB02366180.1:0-78262 GCA_007258455.2 Sequoia sempervirens
TCTCTCAAAAAATCTCTAGGATCCTTCATAAAAAAGGCCTTCGGTGTGCTTTCAAGCCCTTCTCTTCCTTGAGAAATCGTTTCCCCTCCCTTAAAGACTCCAAGGATATCTTACACGACTCTGGAGTCTATAAGGTTGTCTGTTCTTGTGGAATTCCTTATATTGGTGAAACTGGCCGCTCGTTCAGCACTAGAATTAAAGAACACTGTGCTGACATCAGACATGAACGAGTCCTCAAATCTGCCCTAGCTGACCACTCCTCCTCTACCAAACACCACATTTGTTTGGAAGACACTCAAATCTTGTTCAAAGAAGATAACTTCTTTAAAAGGAAACTTAAAGAAGCCATCTCAATCCACAATCACCCCCTTAACCTTAACCGCGATGAGGGCTGGAGGTTGAGTCAGTCTTGGCATCCTTTGTTGTCCAACCTTAGATCTCACCATCCCCCTTCATCCCGTTAGTTTCCTTGTTGCCTCCTCTCCCAGTCCGGCGTTTCGTCCCCCTCCCCGTCGCGTCCGTCTTGCCCCTTTCCTTTTGTTCGAGGGTCTTGCTCTTTTGGCTTGTGCTCTAGTTGTTCGTGGGCATTTTCTTGTGTGTTTCATCTTTTTGTGCTTGTTTTTTAATTTCTCCTTGATTTTTCCTTCGGTGGGCGTTTCTCTTGCTTCATGTTTATTCCTTCTTTCTTATGTGTTATCCTTCATTTTTTTTTTTGTCTTTTGCTAATTTTGGTTTTTAATACTTTGTTTTTTTTGGTTTTCTTCTCTTTCCTCGTATTTGGCTTTTGATTATATATATATACACACACATATATACATATACATATACATATGTTATGTATGTATGATTATGTATATATGCTTGTAAGTTGTGTGTATATATATACTCATTTTTTTTGTGTTTTCTTAGTTTTGATTTTTTTGTTTTTTGTTTGTGTGTCTCTTTTCATGATTTATTGTTTTGTTTTAATCTTTTATATATATATATATATATATATTTATATTCCTCTTTTTATTGAGTTTTTCAAGTCTTTTCCTTTTAGTTTTGGTTTTTGGTTTGTTTCTTGATTTATTGAGTAGTATTTAAATTTATTTTCCTCTTTTTTACTCTTGGTTTCCAATTTAATTTTTTAGTCCTTTCTTTTTCTCTTCATTTCCTTATTTCTCTTATTTTTCTTTCTTTATTTTTGAGTGTTCTAAGTTTTTAATTTTCTCTTTTAGTTTTTGTTTGTGTGTTTCTTTTCGTGATTTATTGTTCTATTTTAGACTTATATATATATATTACTCTCTTTTTATTGAGTTTTTTATTTTTCCTTTTAGTGTTGGCTATTTGGTTGTTTCTTGATTTTTTGATCTGTATTAACGTTTTTTTCCTTTCTTCTCTTGGTTTCCAATTTATTTTTTATTTTTTATTTTTTAGTTTTTTTCACTTCATTTCCTTATTTCTCATTTTTTTCTTTTCTTTTATTTTATCATTTATTGGTGGTCTCAATTATTGAGTCACACCTTTTGGTTTTCTTGTTCTCTTTCTTTCAATTCTCTTATTTTTTAATGTCTTGTTTTCTTTCTTTCAATTCTTTTATTTTTTAATTTTTTAATTTATTGGTTGTCTTGGCCCACGTGTATCTTCCCCCTCTCACCTCTTGGTCTTTTTAAGATTGGTCTAGGTCTGCAATTGCCCAATTTTTTTTCTCTTGTTGCTCTCAGCTCTCATCCTGATGATGGATCACGGAGTGTGATCCGAAACGTTGATGCAAAAAATTCATACACAATCGAATCCAGAAATCACTCCAAAACTCCATATTGTCACACTTTCCTTTCTATCCTTGTTCCTTTTCTACTGCACTTGCAAGCTACTCCAATATTCTCCTTGGCCTTCTTTGCTTTCTTCTAGATGAATTAAAATCTTATACTTACACCTCTCTGTAGCTTCCCAAATAATCTACACTAGCTTTGAGATGGTGTAAAAATTGAAACCATATGAAACATGTCACCAACTCATAATAAAAAGCTTATAAATTCCAACAATCCAATAATGGATAATTTTCACATAGTTCATCACCTTCCCAATATTCTATTTAAACTTATAGAATATATATCATTTAGTGAAACCCAAAATAACATTTCACAAATCACAACTGTTCTCCTTGGCCTTCTAAATTGATTTCAATTCACAAATAGATGCATTAATAAATATTATACTTACACCAACATCTACTATAGCTTCCCAAATAATCTACACTAGCTTTGAGATGGTGTTCCCAAAAATTGAAACCATATGAAACATGTCACCAACTCATAATAAAAAGCTTATAAATTCCAACAATCCAATAATGGATAATTTTCACATAGTTCATCACCTTCCCAATATTCTATTTAAACTTATAGAATATATATCATTTAGTGAAACCCAAAATAACATTTCACAAATCACAACTGTTCAAACTAGATATCTTTGTTAACTTGTAAACACTCATTCGTTAAAACAAAAGACTAGACTTATTCAAATCATCTCAAACTTTCTCAACATACATATCAACCACACATAGAACTAACATTAAAATCACAACACTTAATTACTTAATGTAGTGAGACACACCAACTTTTATTCATCTCAGTATATTACCATGATTTTTATCCCAATATATTTATAAATAAAAGATGATTGAACATTTTTTGTGATATAAAAGCAACATTAAGCAAGCCACACAATAGTACTATGTACCTAAGGTGTCATAAGAACATGTGATGGCACACTTGACATTGCATCCCATCGAGCAATTTCACATAGTAGAACTCAAACTTAAACTTAGATCTAGACATAGTTTGAAGTATGAAGTCTGTTTTGACGCCCATGGCTCTACAACAAAAAGTATTTGAAGGGAAATGTTTTGAATTCCTCATGAACATCAAAAAAATTTAGTTCTAATTCTTGGTTTTAACTTGACACTCAATTCCCACCATGTAAAATAGAAAGACAAGGAAACTAAGAAGGACCAATTTCTTTACTCAATGAGGTATAACTTTCTTGATTTATGAGTTGATTAGAAAAAATATGAGGTAAACACTCAAGGGATAATGTGAATCAGCTTGGTGATATGAGATCCTCTTGAAGGACATGGTTCCCAAGCGATGAGACAATAAGCAATACTAGCTCCATAACACAAGGGAAAGGACTAGAAAGCACAACATAACTAGCATTATAAAATGCTACACATTTAACACCAACATCAACACATGTCAAAAGATAAGTTAGGATCATCACCACCTATATGGGTGGAATAGAATACTTGATACATAATCATAATTGAAACATTAAATAATTTAATCCAACCATATACAATTATCATGATTTCAGCCTTACAAACATGCCAACACCCTCAAAAGATGAGATATGAAAAAATTCCAAGTAATAATACTAATTAAATTCCTTAAAAGGGTTTCATCCTAAACATGTGTGAAGCATAACCCACATTGTAAATTATAATAAATATGCACTAAATAAAAAGATATCATGAAACCCATTCACAAATATTGTAATAATAAATTAATGAAATCATAATATAATTACAAGATAGAGGCTACTTCCCAAACATTTAAGGATTTCACTTGAATACATAATTATGCAATGAATTTATTATTACATTAATAATGCGACCTCCAAGGTGGTCCAATAATCATAAAACTTAACATAGAATATTGAACTAGGAACTCTTTAATCTCCTAAGAGATCCTCGATAATGGACTAATAGAGAATTCTACTCACCTCCCAATCATATTACCATTTTTATTGTAATATATGTCTATGCCACTCTAAGCAACCCCAGATCTATGGAGAAGACAATTACGGATACACTATTATCAAGTCCAAATTTCACACACATACAAAGTATACATGTCAACACTCATACTAAATAAATCATAAGGTAATGCATGACACACATGCAAATCAATTTATATAATATAATATGTGACACACATTAATAAATGCATATACTTTATATACATAAAATATCACATATCATGTCAAATACAAAAATCCAATAATAAAGGAAGGACTGTTACAAGTATGAAGGTGTTGTCATTGATTTCAACATGAATTCTACTAACTGGTGTTGTCATTGATGTCAACTATGTGTTAAGGAAGTTGTTGCATGATGAGGATGTCGAGGATATTGAGAAAATTCTGAAAAAAAGAATAGGTTGTTGCAGGTTGTGCATGTGTAGTTGAGATATTGAGGAAGTGTTGTGAGTACATGGAGCTATCTTTTTATTATAGTGTATGAAGATGAGTTGGAATGAAGTAATGAGCTCAGATGATGTTTTTGGTACTTGGTTTCTAATTGCTTTTGAGAAAATTTGATAAAAATAGAAAATAGTGTTGTGCAAGTGTTCAGAATGTGCTCCATATTGTGCTTCGTGCTTCTTCTATGTTAAGGATATTCCTATGCGGATTTGATATGTTGTTCAAGGTTGTTATAGGTTGCTATATTCATAATTTGGGTTTCTAGATCATTGTACAGTGTAAGATATTTTCACCAGTATGTGAATTGGTTTTGCAGTGTTGTATAGAGGTGTCGAGGAGAAATGTATTTGCTCCACATTTCTTCGCAGTTTCTTTTTAGGACTTGTCGCTTTGAAGGAGAGTTAATGGTGTTGTTCTCTAGCTTGTGTCAAGAGTATTTTTGGTTAGGTGTATCGAAAGCTTCGAAATTGTGTACTTAATTTTTAATGTGTTTTCACAAGTAATGACCAACTTGGTGTCTACACTACATTCAAAAATGTTCAAGTATTAATGGAAGTGTAGTGTGGCATGTGAGATTTAATTTTGTGTCTTAGTAAAGTGTTGTATTTTTTCCCTTTCATTCCTATCCACCACAGGAATGTTTAGGTGCCGACCTAATTTGAATTTCTAAAGTATAATAGATAGTTTCCAACCTTGGAAAAGGTGTTTGAGGTTAAGGTTGATATAAATAAGAGTGGTGATGTTGTGAGTTGCAAGAAAGAATCAAGAGAGAAGCAAGATAGATACGAGATCGATGTGAGTGATGTGTGATGTAAATTTGAGCATAGTAGTATGAATTTCAAGTATTAGATTCCTAAAAGAAGTGAGCTGAAGGTGTCTGAAATTTTTCATGCAAGACTATGAAAGTGTTGAAGAATTTGTGGTGGATTCCTTGTTGCATTGAGAAAGTGTTCTCTATGTAACATTTCTATTCTATCTTCTTGTATCTCTTTATGTGGCTATGAGCCTTTTTGGATAGTGTGTCCTATTCTAGTAGTGAGGCCTTTTGTACCAATTTTGCAATTACTAATATTATGAGCTAATCCTCACTGTGGTTTTTCCCTCATTAGGTTTTCTATGTAAATATGGTGTTCTCTTGTGTATGGTGTTGTTATTTCAGTTTATGTTATCTGCATTTCATGATTAATCACATTAACAAAATAAGGGTTTATTGAATGCATGTGGAGGTATGTGCAGGATCATGATGGGCCAAAAAGTGGCGATATGATGGGTATTTGTAGGGTATGTGGTTGATGAATTTTTTTTAACCCAAAATTGATGAAATGAAAAGGTTTTTTAAAGGAGATTCTCAGCTTTGCACCAATATAAATTATGCTTTACTTTGAATTTAATAAATAGTTAGTATTCATTTTCTATTTGAATTCTGACTAAAGTCGATTGATAGGCTAATGAAAAACATCTATAGATTTCAAACGGTATCACATTTTTTTGAATCTAAAATGTGTCACATTCTATGCTTCGATACTATATAGATTAAAAAAGAAAATTGAATTTCATGAAGTTTGACAAGTTAAGGTAATTAGACATCTGAGTTTTATATTTTTTAAAGTTGTAATAAAAAATCATAATTAATTATTTACTTGGAAAAATTACAAAAAAATATGCATCACATTATGGATATGAGTCACTCTACTTATTCTAAAATATTATAAAAAAAATATTATCATTTTATTGTGGTGGGAGTGGTTTAGATGACACCTACTTCTTATTTTTCCCTAAAATTTAAGTACTCACGCATTGAAATTTCAAATTTTCACTAAATAGATTTTTTTTTTAAAAATAAACCTAGTAGTTTAGAAACTACATTCAATTTTCTATATGATTCTATTCTTACATATTTTGAAATAATATAGATAACTTATTCAAATTTTTACATCAAGTTGCTAACTCTGATTTTTCTATTTTTTTGCCACTTAAGGGCCTTTTTTTCCATGATGATCCTGCACATACCCATGGATTTGATTATTGTTGAGGGTTTTGATGTTTTGATTAGATACAACTAATTCACCCCCCCTCTTAGTTGTCTTGTTCATTCAACAATTGGTATAAGAGAAAGCTTCTTTGGAAAAGAGCTTAACCACTTGAGGTAAATCTGGGATGGTGAACAAGGTTTCTTTGGAACTCCCTAGATTTTATCACATAAATTATGCATTCTGGAAGTCAAAGATGAAAGCATATCTGGCAGCTCATGGATATGAAATTGTAATGGTAGTAAAGAATTGATATGTTGCACCTCAAAATGGTCCAAGCACAAGTGCAGAGATCAAGGTGCATGAGATCAATGCTAAGGCAAGATTTATTATTGTGAATATTCTTTCAAATACTAAATTAGTAAAAGTTATGAGTTTGAAGACCACCAAAGAGGTTTGGGATAAGCTAGAAATCATTTATGAAAGATTTGAAAATGTCACACAATCAAAGTTACAGAATTTGAAGGCACAATTTGAGACCCTGTATATATCTGAAGATGAAACAATCAAAATCTACATGTAGAGAGTTGACAAGCTGGTGAGCGCAATGAGAGGTCTTGGTGCACAAGTCAAAGAATCTAAAGTGGTAAAGAAAGTTCTCAAATCTCTTCCCAATTCTTATAGCGAAAAGGTATTTTCTATTAAGGAAATTACAAATCTTGATACTCATTCTAGAGATCGAATGATTGGTACACTAACTTCTTTCGAAATGAGGAAAAGGGGATTGAAAAAATTGGTATAATTATAGAGACTGCTTTCAAGGATTGAGTATCAGAAAAGGTTGAAGATTCAAATAAGAAAGATCTTGATTCAATGTGGAAGCTAACTTTATAAGAAGAATGAAGAAGGGCAGCGTAAGTATAAAGGTAAATTACCTTTCAAATTTTTTAGTTGTTGTGATAGAGGTCATTATGCTTCAAGACGTCTGAAAAGAGCTAAAAAAAATAAGAGTAAGGAGAGTAAAGGAAATATGATTTAGAAAGCTTACTATGTTAGAGAATATGTTGGTATTTTTTATGATGAATCTGATTATGGAGAATTTGATGACAATGAATGCTTGTTCTTGGCTATAAAATATGAATCTAGTTTTGCTAACTCTAAAAGATATCCGAAGGAAAGTATTCTGGAGAAGAAGGAGAAAGTTGAAGGTATGTTGGTATTCACCTTTCATGTTAAAGAAGATAATAATTACTGGGTTTTTGATCGTGGCTGCTCTAATCACATGACTAGAGAAAAAAAAAAGTTTGTTAAACTTGAAAAATATGGAGGACTAGTTAAATTTGGAGATGATTTAGGAGATAAGATTTGTGGAATTATAGGTTCGATTAGTTTTGATGGCAAGCATAAAATTGATAATGTTTACTATGTTAAGGGTTTAAGGCATAACCTTTTGAGTGCTGGAAAAATGTGTAGCAAGGGATATAATCTTGTGTTTAAGGATGAAACATGTGAGATCATAAAAGAGCCTGAAACTTTGATTGTTGTTGGTAAGAGAACAGATGGAAACATCTATCAGCTCAAGGGTGTTGATGGTCATTCCTTTATGTCATAGATTAGTGAAATTTGCTTATGGTACTAGAGGGTGTGTCATATAAATTTTGATAATTTGGTGAGAATCAGTTTAGTTCATGTGGTTAGAGACCTACCAAGAATCACAAAGCCTATCAATGTTTGCAGGGATTGTCAGTTTGGAAAGCAAGTAAGGAGTAGTTTCAAAGGAAAGGAACAATCTGCTATTGGACTACTAGAATTAATTCATGTAGATATTTGTGGTCCTACAAGAGTGATAAGTCTACAAGGTGGCAAGTACTTTATTCTTTTGATTGATGATTCTTCTAGAATGACATGTGTTACTTTTCTTAGAGAGAAATCTGATGCATTAAATAAATTCAAGGAATTTAAATCTATGGTTGAAAATAAAATGGATCTGAAAATAAAATGTTTGAGGTCTAACAGAGGTGGTGAATTCACCTCCAATGAGTTTAACATGTTTTGTGAAGTTCATGGAATAAAAAGGCATTTGTTTTCCCCTAGAACTCCTCAGCAGAATGGAGTGGTTGGGAGAAAAATTTGGATGATTCAAGAAGTTTCTAGAACTATGTTGAAAGAGGAAAATCTACTGGAAGTCTACTAGAGAGAAGCAATTCATACTATTGTTTACATACTTAAAAAAGTACAAGCCAAAGCTAATAACATGTAAATATTCCCTATGAGTTATGGTATGGAAGGATTCCTACTATGAAGTACTTTAGATTATTTGGAAGAAAATGCTATATAAAAAGAGATGAAGAAAACTTAGGAAATTTTGATGCAAGATCTGATGAAGGTATCTTCCTTGGATATTCTACTAAAAGAAAATCTTATAGATATTACAATAAAAGGTTGAGAAAGATAGTTGAAAGTGAAAATGTTAAGGTTGATGAACATTTGCAAAATTCAATTGCAGTGGATGGATATGTGTCAGATGAACCTGATTGTGGAGAAGAAGAAGAAAACGTTGATGAAAATGGAGTGTAGAATGAAGAGGAAGAAGCTCCAGAGAATATCTCTAAGACCCCTAAGTATGTGCAAAAGAATCATTCTAAAGAAAAAATCAATGGAGACAAAAGGAAAGGAGTATTGATAAGAAGAAAAGTTGTTGAAGTTGAGGTAAATTTGTGTTTACTTTCTAAAGTTGAACCTAAAATAGTAAGTGAGACATGTAAAGATGAACATTGGATGAAGGAAATGGAAGAAGAACTCATGCAGATTAAGAAAAATCAAACTTGGGAATTAGTTCCTAGACTAAAAAATAAGAACATAATTGGAACTAAGTGGGTCTTCAAAAACAATCTAAATGAGAATGGAGAAGTGGTATGAAATAAAGCAAGACTTGTGTGTAAGGGTTACTCACAAGTGGAAGGGATAGACTTTGAGGATACATTTTCTCTTGTGGCTAGAATGGGTAAGAAATAAAGCAAGACTTGTGTGTAAGGGTTACTCACAAGTGGAAGGGATAGACTTTGAGGATACATTTTCTCTTGTGGCTAGAATGGAAGCTATCAAAATGTTTTTGGAATTTGCAGCACATAAAGACTTTAAAGTTTATTAGATGGATATGAAGTCTACTTTTCTGAATGGTGAATTGGAAGAAGAGGTTTACATGGAACAATCAAAAGGATTTCAGTTGTCAAATCAACTAGATATGGTATATAAATTGAAGGAACTATATGGATTGAAGCAAGCTCCTAGAGCTTGGTATGCAAGATTGGACAGGTATTTCATACAACAAGGATTCAGTAAGGGCATCACAGATGGTAATCTTTACTTTAAAATTGATGAAGAAAAGATCTTGATAGTAGTTGTGAATGTGGATGATATTATTTTTGGTAGAAATGAAGCTATGTGTAATAAATTTTCTAAAGAAATGTAGAAAGAGTTTGAAATGTCAATGTTTAGGGAGATGAATTTCTTTCTTGAGTTACAAATCAATCAAACAGATAAAGGGATTTTCATTACACAATCTAAGTATGTCAAAGAAATGTTGAAGAAGTTTGGAATGGATGACTCCAAACCGGTAGGCACTCCTATGGCGACTAGTTGTAAATTGAGCAGAGATGATGATTCACCTAAGGTTGATCAAAACAAATATAGATCTATGATTGGTGGACTGCTATATCTAACTGCTACTAGACCAGATATCATGCATGCAATTTGTCTTGTGGCTAGATTTCAAGAAAATCCTAAAGAAACACATGTTGCAGCAGTGAAGAGGATATTCAAATATTTAAGAGGCACTCTGAATTATGGCTTGTGGTAGCCTAAGGATACTAATTCACATTAAATTCTTACACAGATGCATATCAAGGGTTGGTTGTGTTGATGAAAGAAAAAGTACAAGTGGTGGTGCATTCTTTCTTGGATGTAGATTGGTTTCATGTTTGAGTAAGAAGTGGGATTCAATTTATTTATCTACTATAGAGGTTGAGTATATTGCAGCAACATCATGTTGTACATTAGTATTGTGAATGAAACAGACATTGAAGGATATCAAAATAGTGTATGATGAGCCTATGTCTATCTTTTATGACAATTTAAATGAAATTAACATTTCAAATAATTTAGTGATGAATTCAAGGACAAAGCATATATCTATTAGGTATCACTTTCTAAGAGAGAAGGTTATGGAGAATGAGGTGAAACTTGAGCATGTACATACAAAGGATCAGATTGTTGACATATTTACTAAGGCTCTTCCTAAGGATACATTTGAGTATCTTTAGGAGAGGTTGGGGGTTATTACCCCTCCTTCGTTGAACTATATGCATATGGAGATGCATCAATCTAGTGGATCTATGGATCTATCTCTTTTATGAATTGATGTTAGTGGCTACCTCTCAAGGGGAGTAGGTAGTGTCATGTGTTGTCATTGAGTTGTTGATTTGATTGGGTGTACTCCTAAGGGGGAGTATTTAGAGAAGGTGTCTTGGGGGTGATCCCATAATAGTGTCAATTTTGGCCAAGGACACTAAATTATTATTTTTAACTAAATCTTCACATTCGGCACCTATAGCGGCTAAACTGTGAGGAATTTGAAGATGGTGCAAACTGAGTCTCATCAAATTATGATTCTAAAATATTTTCAAAATTTTTGGAATCCCTCTTTTCCATCTCCAAAAATTTTTTTTTATAAAACATCATTTTAAAAAGTGACACACAGATACTATTTTTCCTGGGGATGAAATTCTATTCTTTCAAATTTAGATTTTAATATCTAGTACTTCCACTTGGTTAATAGTTTTAAATTGATTTTTTTTAATCAAGTTTCAAAGTCAAATAAATTACAATTTAGCGCAATAATGTAACTTTTTGTATATGTCATTAATTTAATTTTTTTGTTGATCAGGACTTCAATATCTGTGCACTTATATTTTTAAATTTTTTTTTTGATAATATTCTATTTTTCCAATGTGAAGAACAAAGAAATTCATTTTCGATGAAAAACCTATGTTTAATAAAACTAAAAAACAAATACATAACAAAACCAAACATATTAAAATTATATTCATTGGATAACTTGTTCTGAGGAATACCATAAACTAAATGAATTCATTGATCCCCAAAATCTAAATCAAATGTTTTTTTATCAGAATTTTGGGTGTAAAGGAGGCGCATTTATGGGTATGGTTTAAAACTAGCGAGGTTCTATGGGGGTTTGATTCAAGGTGATTTGATCAAACCCTCTTCAATTGTAATCCTTAAAATGGAACTTTTTAAGGCTTAAATCATTATATTTTCTAAAAATATGTGATTTCAGCTAAAATTCATTCCTCTCAGGAATTGTAAACCACTATTATGACAGCACCCTTGGATTAGTGTCAAAAGGGGAGAATAATGCAAAAATTCTATCCTTTCCCATTGATGTCAAAGGAGGAGAGAAAGTATCATGTGAAAAGCGCAAGATAAATTTGTGTATATTTCCAAATCATTTAGGGGGAGAAAAGAAAGTGTCTTCAAAACTATTATGTTATCTTTGATGGCTTTTCACATCTTGTGTTGACATCAATGATAAAGGGGGAGATTGTTGCAAGTATGAAGGTTTTGACATTGATTTCAACAGGAATTCTACTAACTAGTGTTTTCATTGATGTCAACTATGTGTTAATGAAGTTGTTGCATGATGAAGATGTCGAGGATATTGAGAAAATTTTGAAACAAAGAACAAGTTGTTGTAGGTTGTGCATGCATAGTTGAGATATTGAGGAAGTGTTGCGAGTACATGGAGCTATATTTTTATTGCAATTTCTGAAGATGAGTTGGAATGAAGTAATGAGATGAGATGATGTCTCTGGTACTTAGTTTCCAAGTGATTTTGAGAAAATTTGATAAACAGAGAAAATAGTGTTGTGCAAGTGTTTAGAATGTGCTCCAAATTGTGCTCCATGTTTCTTCTATGTTGAGGCTATGCCTACACATATTCAATATGTTGTTTGAGGTTGTTAGAGGTTTCTATATTTAGAATTTGGGTTTTTAGATCATTGTACAGTGTAAGATATTTTCACCAGTATGTGAACTAGTTTTGTAGTGTTGTACAAAGGTGTCAAGGATAAATGTATTTGTTCCACATTTCTCCGCAATTGCTTTTCAATACTTTTGGATTCAAGGAGAGTTAATGGTGTTTTTCTCTTGCTTGTGTTAAGAGGATTTGTGGTTAGGTGTATCGAAATCTTTGAAAGCGTGTACTATTTGTTTAATGTGCTTCACAAGTAACAACTAACCTAATGTCTACACTACATTCAAAAATGTTCAAGTATTAATGGAAGTGTAGTGCGGCATGTGAGATTTAATTTTGGGTCTCAGTAAAGTGCTTTTTGGGTCCCCTTTCATTCCTATCCACCATGAGAATGTTTAGGTTCCGGCCTAATTTGAATTTGTAAAGTATAATAGATAGTTGTTGACCTTGGAGAAGGAGTTTGAGGTTGAGGTTGATATAAATAAGAGTGGTGATGTTGTGAGTTGCAATAAATAATCAAGAGAGAAGCAAGATAGATGTGATATTAATGCCAGTGATGTGTGATATGAATTTGAGTAGAGTAGTGTGAATTTCAAGTATTGGATTCCAGAAAGAAGTGAGCTGAAGGTGTCTGAAATCTTTCATGCAAGACTATGAAAGTGTTGGAGCATTTGTGATGGATTCCTTGTTGCATTAAGAAAGTTTTCTCTTTGTAACATTTATCTTGAATTATCTTCGTGTATTTCTTTCTATGGCAGTGAGCCCTAGCTATGAGCCTTTTTGAAAAGTGTATCCTATTCTGGCAATGAGCCCTTTTGTACCAATTTTGCAATTAATTATATTGTGAGCTAAAACTCACCAGGGTTTTTTCCTCATTGGGTTTTTCACATAAATATGGTGTTCTCTTGTGTATGGTGTTGCTATTTCAGTTTTTTCTATCTGAATTTCACAATTAATCACATTAACATAATAAGGATTTATTGAATGCATGTGGATCTAATTACTATTGAGGTTTTTGTTGTTTTTATTAGATACAACTGATTCACCCCTCCTCTCAGTTGTCTTTTTCATTCAACAAGTATAATAATTATAGGTATTGGACAAGCAATGTCAACACAATTACCTAATGGTGCCATAAGAAATTTGGGAGTAAAGCTTCTTGAATGAAGATACTTATGGCCTTCTTTAAGTCCTAGAGTTGTGACACATTCTTCATCACTAGATTGAACCTTTGAGATTATTTTGATCATAACAAAGAAAAATATTATTAATTAATTAATTAATCAAATGTGTATCTAATTGTCACTTGATTAAACTCTACTACCATGTTTGTTATTGGTCTAGATTTGTACCATGGAAATGGGAAGAGCCACTCCTTTCCTATCCTAAACATCCTCTACCCTCAAATTTCAATGCTCCAATTTTACCAATTAGATGTGGAACACAAATCAATATAATAAAATTATATTTTTTTGACAACATACTCAAAAGATGTAGAATCCTAAAAAAATAAGGGGACTAATCATCTCACAAAATAATATATTCATATGAGGTCTAAAATGAAAATTTTCTATTTTTCTTAAAACAGGTCAAAAACTAAAAATTCAAAAGCCTCCATTAATAGAGTCACATTATACCTTTAAAGTTCTCAAATATTTTTAACTTTTAAAATAGAAGAAATTTCCAAAATTTAAGAGAGAACCTTTGATTAAAAAAAGCTTAACACTTCTATGAAATCAAATTTTCAAATTTTAAAAAATATAATATTTTAGAAAATTTTGACATAACTTAGCCTCAAAATGCAAGTTTTCAAAAATTTAAAAATAAAATTAAACTATAAAATCAAACCTAAATCATTCCTATATAATGATTCGATATGGCTCCACCTAGTGTGGGCATGGCTAAATGAAGACAATTTATTTTAAGTGAAAATTTTAATTAGAAGAATGCCTTCCTTCTCAAGTCCAAAATAATGGAGGAGAGGTTCTCTTCATGCTAGACACCTCAATAAACATTGTTATCCCAATAAAAATCACCAAGTTTGGATACATTGTTATCCCAATAAGAATCACCAAGCTTGAATCAAATCCACTCCAAGCAATCTATTTTTCACTATTTTCATTTCATTTTTCATTGTTTGAAGAGAAAAGGAAGAGAGAGGGTTTGGAAATGAAAATAAATAAATGAATAAATAACTCTTCCCTATTTCCTTTTACTTCATTTTATTTTTTCTACTATTTTCTTTTCTGTAGTTTCTATTATTTCTAATTTTATTTTCCTTTCAATATAACTAACACAACAATAATAATTCATTGATTTGTTTGATAACATATACAAGCTAATATAATCTAATTGATATTTCTTAACTAACTAAAAAATTTAATCAATTAAATAAAATTACATTTTAACTATAAATTATTTCATTAAGAGAAACATTTCATTTTGAAAGTATTATTGAATACATTTAATTTCTTCTATTGAAATATAATAATGTAACAAACATTTTCCTACTAAGGCATAAATAATATTCTTTTAATACTGTAGTATCAAATATTCACAAAAATGGTAAACATACATTTCAATTTAAATTTAAATATAATGTAAAAGATAAATTAAATACACACAAAGGGCTCCACCACACTTTATGGGTTTTCACAACATACATCTATTTTAGAATCACCATCAATTTCAATTTGGGTTAACATAAAGTTTCACAAATACTAAGGGTGAGATAGCTAAATGGTATTCATATAAACTTCTTCACATACCAACCATTGGTACAAAATCTATAAATTTTCTACATAATCATTTTAAACATTAGGCATACTTACTTCACATAATAATAGTTGAAGCAACATATCTAACTAAAATGTTATAAGTATTCAAAAACTAGTATATCTAGGAATGAGATGTGTAAACAACAAAAAATAAAAATAAAAAAGACTAGAATGGTATAACATACATGACCATAACATATGTATCCCATAATGCATAGTCGGGAATTCAATGCCCAAACATAGCCTCATCAGAAAACCTTGATTTTCATACAAAAATCTCCATAAAATCATACTAAATACACCACTACAACACCTCAATGACACAACAAACCTCATAAAAAAATCAATGGCTCATAACATATGCATCACATAATATAATGATAAAACACTCAATAAAACTATAAAGGAGGGGGACCAACCACACCAAGGCTCCAGGTTACAGAGAGTTAGGAGCAGAAGGCTTCCCTAATCTACCTCAACCATGCAGGTGATTTATGCTAGGGATAGAGAATGAATATCACTCTTAGTGCTTCTGTCACTCTATTAACCTGAGAGTTTTGGTGGGGCTAAGCTATCAAGTTTCTGGAATCCAAACTATACCTCAGACAACTCTCTACCAAAGGAAAACAACAAAGGTCAGGGATGACAATGTAGTGTGCTAGTGTCTCACAAGTGTGTTGATGTCCATATGGAAAAAAAGTGGAAAAGGATAGTGCAAATAATAGATTGCCTACTAAAGACTTAGCTGTCGAGATGTAAAGTAATAACAAAAATGCTAAATAACAGAATGATGAAAACAACAAGAAAGCTGATATAAAATGACAAGAACAAAGGTGGTGTAAATGAACTCATAAAGGGTCTAGTTCTCTAGTAAGCTCCACACGAACACGTACCACCCTCGACCAAAGGCACTCAAGGCCAATGAGAGAGGAATGCAAGTCTACAATTATGGTAGAATCAACATAGCTACAACAACACTGAAAGTAGTCTCGCAAGACACCAAGTTGCAAATTCTATGGTGGTTGTGAAGAATGTTGTGATTGTTGCAATTGTTAAGCTAATAGTGCAACAAGTAGCTTGAGGTTGCAAGAATTTGGAGTGAGAGAGAAATCATGTGTAGAAGATTAAGAATTGCTAAGGAGATCCCCCAATGTGTGAAGAAGCTTGAATGAATATGAAAGATAGCCATTTGAAGATGAAATGGGAGGGAAAGATTTGCTCAAAGGTTAGCAGGAAGGTGTATAGGCATTACATTTTGTCACTAATGGAGAATGTAATTCCTCTACAAATTCCAAAGGCAGGAATCATGTCAAGATAGCAGAATGTTGCACAGATGTCTGCGAGCCATGCATGCATCCTCAATAGAAATTCCCCCATCGACACTAAAAAAAGTGCCAAGTGGATGGGGTTCAGAATGAGGAAGTGGAATTACTTTGTTGGATTTGATTTTCTAAGGTGGAGGGTGTAAAAGGAGAATTTGAAAGAGGGGTACAAATTCAATCCTATACATTTTTCCCCCACTTTAGTGAACATGAGTTCCAATTAGTGTTCGATAAAGTAGATTGAAAGAGTTTAGAAACATATACCTGAACCGTCAAGGAAGCAAACCACAATCTGGAAAACTCAAAAATGCAGAGCAGGAAAATAACTCAATAGGCACTCTCTCCTAAGGAGGTTTGAACAAAGTGCACTGAAGGCCCACAGACCTATGATGGACAAATCTCGCAAGATGTAAGTGCTTCACAGGTCATTGGACCACCAAAGAAGGCACCCCCAAGTACTTTTTTCTAAAGGAACCCAATGTGAGGGGACTCCACAGAGTTGGATTGGAAAGTAGCTTCATAGGTGCACCTGCAAAGCAACATGTTAATCCATAGACAAAACATGTTAGAAATAAAAAAGTAGCCACACAGGAAGACAAGAAGATAGTCACTAAAATAGTCAAAAATTGAAGGAGAAGCTTCTAAAGGGATCCCTCTAGAACCCTTTAAAAGAAAATGGGTCCACTCAAGGGACACTCAATTTGAAAGTATAAGGGTATTTTTTGGAAATCAATTCAACATCAAGGAATCCTTTTGAAATATGTTCACTTCATCAAGGGATTCAAAAGGAAGAAGGCCCCCTCACAAGGGGAAGGTCAGAACTTTTCCAGCAAGAGAAGGTGCTCCCTCCTCGGAGGAAATTTTTTCAAATTCTTTCTTTATTAACCCATGATGAAGGAAAAGTATTATGTTAGGGGTCCTTGTTATGGAATGTGATTTTTGAAAAATATTTTAAAGAGATTTTCAACAAAATATTTTTTAGCTACTAAATGCATTTTTTGAAAATTGAAGTGACATGATAGCCCCCCCTTAGGATGGTGCATGCCAAGCACAAAAGACATGTGACATCCTAAGGAGAGAAAAGCAATAATGAAAAAGTGATGTTGTGGCCTACAAAATGTAATGAGATGTAACCATAGTAATGTTGTCGCACACATGAGGGACAACACATGAGCACCACAACATCACAAAACAAGCAAGAGAAGAGAAAAAAATTGTAAGAAGAGATAATGTCATCATGAACAAGGGACATGGGTGATCTGATATTTCAAGGTCAAAGTTGCTCATAAATATAGATAAATAGATATAATAATATATATAAATGAACTATCATCAATTTCCTACTATATCAGACCATATGAAGAAGGCACATGAAGAAAAAATATAAATAAAAAATTGGGTCAACATGGAAGGGAAGCCTAAATGCCCCCAACACTTTGCATCATCCCTAATTGTCGAAAGTCAATACACAATAGAAGAAGAATGATGTGAAAAATAGAGGATATTTTACAACATAAAAAAAGTTCATGTATCCAAGAATTTACAAGGGTGAAAAGGGTCATCTAGGAACATATAACACAAGCATGGGGGAAGACAACACAACACACACAATCTAATCTACAGATAAAGAAGAGATGCCGCCTAGTCCTCATCAACTAAGAGGTGATCATTCTCCCAGTCTAGATCATCATAAGGGGATGGCAAATGAAATTGCAAGGGTAGAATATCAAAGGGGAACCCTCCGACCCTCTTGCAACAAGAGCCAAGGAAGAAGGACCCTCAAGGTCTTCTCCACTCAGTTCCTGTGGGGTGAACGTCAACAATCTCACAAAAATCGCCAATAGGGCTGGGACCTCATCCATAGAGTTGAATATGGAATTCACAGGAGTACCATGCATCAACTCAATGGGAAAGGGAGGTGGCGCCCGAGATCCACTGCTAGGCTCACTGAATGACTTGGGAGTAGTGACGAACTTCGGGGATGCTGGGGATTCCTCCATCAGTAAGAAGGCATAAGACAATGCAAAACCGCCCTCCAAAGAAGTCAAGCCCTTCTTCCAACCCCCATTGCAAGCAGGGACGTTCTCCATCTTTCACTTTATCAGAGGATGTGATATCCCCACAAATGAAGTAGAGGGTGTAGAGGAAGATTAGAAAATTATAGAAGACACCACTGAGGTATTTGACATGTCCACGGGTTTTGAGAATGGTGGGATGTCTGAGATGGAGTGGATGATGGAACAACAATAGGGGGAGTAGGCTTGAGTGCCTCAGTAGTGGACCTCTTCCCATTCACTACCTTAGAGGTAGGAGCAGTAGGAGACTGCGGAGGCTGAGACATAGAGGATTCTCCATGGGGACCCTTCCACTTACCATATAGAATGGGCTAAGGTACCATGGGTAAGATGGGAAGTTCAAACACTAGACACTTGGTATTTTTCCAAGCAGGCACCATCAGACTCCTTATGCAAAATCCAAGAG
This sequence comes from Sequoia sempervirens, assembly GCA_007258455.2. NCBI lineage: Eukaryota > Viridiplantae > Streptophyta > Pinopsida > Cupressales > Cupressaceae > Sequoia > Sequoia sempervirens. The sequence goes on from VDFB02366180.1 coordinate 18,848, forward strand.
TAGTAACCCAAAGTTACTCTACATGGAGGGAGGTAGAGGTGTGGCCCTGAGCATGAGTAGGCTTCCCCTTTCCCTTTTGAGAGGAAGAGGCAGCTTGTTGCTGCACTACAGGGTGAATCACCTTTGGTTGTCCTTTTCCCTCAATTTTGTACTTTACATAATTTCAGTCAAGTAGGTCCATTCTAGGAGGAAGCACACCCATCAAGGCTGGCCAAAAATGATTCAAGGAGTAATTCCCACAAGATACCAATGGTTGATATCCAGTTTCATGGACAACATGCATGACACCTTCGTGAGAGAACTTTAGAAATTTATGAATAATGGAAGTGATTTTGTTCATGGAATCTAGCCATAGGATGCCCAACTTCACCCTGAACAGATCAGATTTTGGAATGACATCAAAAGTTATATCCACATCCCTAGGTCCTACTAGGACAAAAAGAGTTATAGAACCATACAACACAAGAGAGAGACTATCGTGAGTATGTATAATATATTTTATTTTCTCATATTCCTGCCTTTGTAATGAATTTAGCCACAATGTATCCTCCATAATAACATTCACCTGACTCACGGGGTTGACTAGAACTCCTATCAAAATGTTTCTATTAAGGAAAGTAGGAATGTATAGAGGAGAGGGCTTGTTATTCAAAGGAAAGTCCTACGAGGTGAAAATCAGATCTGGCAAGCCAGTTGCAAACTATGGGGGAGTAGTAGGAGTGAACAAGACCACATTAATGTATGTCAAGGCTTTAGGAGAAGCATCAAAAGGATCAATAATCAAGTTAACAAACTGAGACAAAAATGAGTCCACATAAATATACAACTCACTATTTGTCTTCTCCATTGACTTATTCGTGTTCTTCCCATCAAAATGGATGGAACTATCATTGATGAAATCTTGGATCTCATGATGTAGGGGCATGAAACACTTAGTATAATTCCTGTGAACATGGTGGTACTCAAAAAATGCATTTCCATCATGCCAATCAGGATAAGGATCTTTCAAAGGTCAAGGATTTTCTAATATTATAATCTTATCCTTTAATAACTTTTGCAAAATAGAAGAATAAGATTCAAATAATTTTGTAAAATTTTTGTTGTGCCTGAGGCCATGATCATTAGTCACGACAACTACATTCACAATAGACTTCCCTTTTCCTAAAATGGACACTATAGTTTTTCCTTCAGAACGGGAGCGTGAGGAGGATCCCCCAAACTAAACCACCATTTGTTGGTACTCTCGTAGCATGACACACAAATGTGCAAAAGAGGGATATTTCATCAAGGAAAATTTCTCCTTCTAGGCTCACTGGAGGTTGCCTATGAATACCTTCTACACATCTGAGTTGAGAAGTGGTTACGAGATTTGTGAAAAGAGTGCTTGGTATCATGCAATGAAGTCAATTATCTTCTTGTTCTCTCCTTTCTTACATCGGACAAGATCCGAGAAGGTCATCTTCAGACTGATGTTAGCCTAGAAATGATGTAGAAACTGATTGATGAGCTGGTCAAATGAGAATATATAATTGTTAGGAAAGGAATAGTACCACTCGAGTGTTGTATCCTTGAGAGATCGAGGGAAAATATTTTCCATTAGAGCATCATGATCTGAAATAAATTTATGCACACGGCATTAAAAGTTGATACATGTGTCTATAGATCCCCTTTACCACTATATTTTTCAAACTTAGGAATCTCCATTCATTGAGGGAAAGGAGTGCTCAAAATTGTCACTGAAAATGGACTATTTCAAGAGAAGGGCTAAAAGATAGGTTGGGAAGAGGCCTGAGATAGATTCACCAACTAGTTTTTCATTTGGCCCATATTCTAAAGGAGAGCATTCAAAATAGGATCTAAAGAGGACAAAGGTCCAGTGGAACCTCCCCCAGAACCACCACCACTAGAACCACCTCTAGAGCCACTATCGTGTCATTTCCAGAGCCACCATGGGAACCACCAACATGGCCTCTACTAGAGCCACCACCATTGATTCCACCACTGCTACCAAAACCACCACCGCTCATTCTACTAGAGCCCCCACCACCAGGGGTAGTAGGAGGGGTGAAGTTGAAACCAAGGGGTATTCTACTCACCTTGATTGTGTAGATTTTTTGAGGAGAAAAGGGAATAATCATCGAAGGGCTTGTTTCATCCATGCATATGGATGTGGTAGGCATCGAGACAACTATTTGTCTCTCATAGGCATCGAGCATCATTCCTCGGGTAGTACTTGATCTAGTGTCATACGAAGGGATATATGCTTCAATTAGATTGGCGAGGGTGTGTAATAATTCTACACCTATTTGATCCTTTCCTAACATGTATCTCACCTTGCTAACAAGCCTAGCAGCTCTTGTCATATTTGGTGCTTTCTCCAAATGATTCACAAGGTCTAATAGCCTCTTGTCTAATGGAAAAAGGTTTTCCATGGGAATATGTACAACATCATCCTCATTTTCAAATGAGGTCAGAGGGGATATTGGAGAGTGGGCACACAAGTGGTATCATCAACAAAACCCATCTCATCCATAAAGCTTATGGTAAAACTAGTAGTAAAACAGAAAGTGACCTTCATATTTTCCATTTGTAAGTGTCACACACTTCTCCTTACAATGTACCCAGAAGTCATAGACTAGGTTGTAATGCTCGTAAAACCTCCCAACACCCAATTCTACAACAATCACTAAGTGTGAGGGAAAAAGTCTCAACACAAAGCAATGGATAAACATTGTTCACATCAAGTTCACCAAAATGTAGAGGGGGACCAACCACACCAAGGCTCGAGATCATGAAGAACTGAGAGCGAAAGGCTACCCTAATCTACCTCAACCAAATAGGTGATTTATGTTAGGGATAGAGAATGAAGAGAACTATCAGTGCTTCTATTACTCTACTAACCCAAGATTTTTGGTGGGCCTAAGTGAGCAGGTTTCTAGAATCCAAACTATACCTTGGACAACTCTTTACTAGAGGACAACAGTGCAGGTTAGGGACAATAGCGTGACACATTGGTGTCTCACAAGTGTGTTGGCATCCATATGGATAGAAAGTGGAAAAGGAGTGTGCTGGCGTCCATATGGATAGAAAGTGGAAAAGGATAGTGAAAATAACATAATGCTTGCTAACGACTTAGGTGTCAAGATGTAAAGTAATAACAAAAATGCTAAATAATAGAATGATGGAAATAACAAGAAAGACGATATGAAATGACAAGAAAAAAGGTGGTGGAAATGAACTCACAAAGGGTCTAGTTTACCAGTAAGCTCCATACAAATGCATATCACCCTCGACCAAAGGAAATCAAGGCCAATGAGAGAGGAATGCAAGTATACAACTATGGTACAGTTGACATAGCTACAACAACACTAAAAGAAATCTTGCAAGACACCAAGTTGAAATTTTTTTGGTAGATGTGAAGAATGTTGTGATTGTTGGAATCATAAATCTAATAGTGCAGCAAGTAGCTTGAGGTTGCAAGAATGTGGAGTGAGAGTGAAATCGTGTGTAGAAGATCAAGAATTGCTAAGGAGATCCCCCAATGTGTGAAGAAGCTAGAATGAATATGAAAGATAGCCATTTGAAGATGAAATGGGAGGGAAAGAGCCATTCAAAGTTTAGCTAGAAGGTGTAGGAGCATTACATTTCATTACCAATGGAGAATGTAACACCTCTGCAAATTCCAGAGGCAGGAATCCTGTCAAGATGACAACACATTGCGTAGATGTCTACGCATTGTGCACACATCCCTAATATAAATTCCCCCACCGACACTAAACACAAGTGCCAAGTGGATGGGGTTCAAAATGAGTACATGGAATTACTTGGTCATATTTGATTTTTCTAATGTGGAGGGTGTAAAAGAGGAATTTGCAAGAGGGGTGCAAATTCACTCCTATACAACATGTATCATATGAATAAAAACACACATAATAAAAAAACAAGAGTTGGAATTACACTCAAACTATTATATATATATATATATATATATATATATATATTTATGATTTATCTACATGATATCACTCCTCTAAACCTTGCATTAACTGTTATGATATTTCTTGGAAATATTTGTAAACAAATTAAAAATATAGTGGACCACTTCGAGGAGGTTACCTCCAATAATCAAAAAATATGATATGGATTGAATAATTGATGATATGATGATTTGGGAGGAACATATCCCCTTTATTTATAGGCTTAACCATGTAGGGATATACCCCTTCATCCTAATAAAGAGTATTTAATGTATTAACTAAAACCAATGTTAAGATTAAGCATGCTACAAGTACTTAACTCATCATACTTAGGAATATATATTATTTTCTTATGATCTATATGATATTAGGTTCATAACATTAGATAAAATATTAGGGACCTAACATGCCCCTCCCCTTCAAAAAATAATTTTCCTCAATTCTTAGTAGTTTTGGATGCTTTAGTATGACTTGTTCATCTTCCCATGTGGCATATTCAATTGGAATACTCTTGCACTTGATTAAGAACTTGGAGATAACTCCATTTTTCAACTATTTCACTCTTTTCTCAATAATTTTCTCAAGTTCTAAAATAAAATTTCTTTCTTCATCTAACTTTGGAAATTCTAACTAAACTGGAATATTGTTACCTATTACTTTATTTAAACAAGAAACATGGAAGATAGGATGAATTTTGGAAGAGGGTGGAAGTTCTAGCTTATAAGCTAAACTTCCTATTCAATAGAGGACTTTATAAGGACCATAAAATTTAGGTGTAAGCTTCATTTTCTTATGCTTCTTAAGAGAAATTTGTTTATAAGGTTGTAATTGAATAAATACCTAATCTCCCTCTTCAAAATGTCTCTCACTACAATTTCACTCAATTTTGAGCCATAACTAAATTATCCTTAAGTATTTGTAGTGTTTCTTGTTGGTGTTGAATATGGTCTTCTACTACATGAACTTTAGAATGAGATTGTAAATAAGTAGAAGATGGTGGAGGGTAGCCATAAATAGCCTCAAATGGAGTCATTTTAGTGGATGTGTGAAAAGATATGTTGTACCACCACTCTGCTAATGGTATCCATTTGGACCATTGTGGTTGTTTATCAAAGGAAAAACAACGTAAATATTCTTAGAAATATTTATTCATATTTTTGTTTGGAAATATGATCTTGTAGATTATAAGAGGAACTATGTGCTAATTTTGTACCCCATTTTGTAAATAAGTTTTTCCAAACAATGCTAGTGAAGATAGGGTCACAATCACTCACTATGATTTTGGGAATACCATGAAGTTTGTATATATTTTCCATGAATATTTTGGCCATGATACTTACTTGGTATGGATGAGAGAATTCAAAAATATGCATAATTGATGGGTATATCCACAACAACAACAATTACATCAAGAATATTAGATTTTGGTAGACTTGTAATGAAGTCCATTGATATTTCCTCCAAACATTGTGTTGGAATACCTAAAGGTTGTAAGAGGCCTGGAGTCTTTACTATTTCACCTTTATTTCCTTGACATATTAAACATTCAACCACAAATTTCTTGACATCTCCTTTTAGACCTTCCCAAAAGAAAATTTTCATTATATGATGATAGGTCTTTAAAAACCTTGAATGTCCCCCTATTGGTGAGTCATGCATTTGAGATAATATGTCCTTTTAAATTGGAATTTTTACATAAAAATAATTTATATTTGTACTATAATGAATCTTCTTTCCAAACATACTTATTGAAAGAAGATGGGTCATGTTGAAGTTTTAGAATGAGATTATGTATTTGAGGATCATTTTTCCACTATTTTTATGCAACTTCTAACAATTTTGGTTTTATTAAGGAAATGACACAAATATTTTCTTCCTCTACTTCTTATCGAGAAAGGGCATCAACTACAATATTTTCTTTATAAATGATTTCAAAGTCATATCTTAGCATCTTGGTAACCCATTTTGTTGTTCTAATGAGGATAGTCATTGTTCCAAAAAATATTTTAGACTCTCATGATCAATCTTGAATTTGAAATTCCTTCCCATTAAATATTGATATTAGTTTTTAATTACATGAATAATGGCTAACATTTCCTTGTCATATGTGGGCCATAACATGTTTTTCATTTTGAGTTGTCGACTCTAAATTCTAATAGATGCCCTTCTTACATTAGTAATTCCCTAATTCCATGTCGAAAAGCATCACATTCTACCAAAAATATTTTAGAGAAGTATGAGGTAGCTAGTATTGGGATCTAAGTGAGAGTTTCTTTGAGTTGTTAGAAGGCCTGAGTGGCTAGCTCTGATCATGAAAAAGGAATAATTCTTTAATAACATTATTAAGGGTGTTTTGATACGAGCATAATTATGAATAAATCTTCTATAGTATCTTTTTAGACCAAAAAAATCCTCTCAACCTGATGCAGGAGCATTAGGGTCCATGTGCGATTGGAATCACCAAAAAAATGATTATTTTGAGAGTTTGTTGCAACACAAAATTTCTCTCTATCTTTGCTTGGCCATATTTGAGAGACCTTCAAGGTAAATAGATACATATTCTTGAAATAAGATGTTTTGGAAAGATTTGTTATATTTTTGTGTTATGGAGTCAGAACTCCAATGCCTCTTGATAAGGTTTTAAAATATGCACAAGATAAATGAATTGTGAAAGGTGGGGCAACCCATTGAACAATGTTCAAATTCAGTATTATGATGGAGACAATAAAATTTATATTGTAACATTTCCTAAGGTTATATTTTTATTATCTTCAATTTAAATTGAAGAGTGCCAACTTAGAAGTAAAAGTGTGGAAATTAGAAGATCAAGAGATGCTTAAAGCCGAGAAGAGAATGGGCTATGAGGAAGATGAATGGTCTCCCATATTTTAAAATATAAAAGACTTTATCTGCAAAGAGAAGAATAGAGGTGGATGCGACTGAAAGAAGATAGAGGGGGAGGTATAGGAGTGAGAAAGCATGCAAGGAAACTCCCCCACATACTTGCACCAAGGAGATAATGTCATTAGAGAAGGATTGATCAATAGAAAAGAGAGAAAGCTAGATAAGTAGTGGTGCATAGGGCATGCACCCATGTTGTTAATATTTTTTTTAAAATGGAAAAAAGAGATAAGAAGGAAATAGCATAGAGGAATTCAAATCATATATTTCTTGGAATTATCAACATCAGCACAAAAACCCAAGAGTCTGAATAAGTCGATAAATGGAAAACAAGAACCAAAGTTAAATGTTGAACATTGCTTATTGCTTGTTCATGAGTTGATATAACATGGATGGGAAATCAAGGATGTAGACAAATATTGATATTTAGAGGAAACTATGCCTATTAAGGAAGGAGTAGATATAATGATATTTTGAGGCAACATTTTTTGGGAAAAAAAAAGAATTTAAATTGAGTGAAGAATTATGTGCAAAGGCAGAATGATAAGGAGTCGAGATGGTAGGAAGAATGAAAATATAGTGTGGAGATTGGTTGATACTAGAGGATGCAAGATCAATGGGAGAGTGAAATGTTTGCATAAAAGAAACCTTAGAAAAACTAAGGTTGGAGTAGATTGGATTAATGGGAAATGAAGGGGTGAGCATTGAAATATTGTAGACCAATGATGAAACTAGTGCAAGAGGATATGGAAGTTAAGCTAGTGTGAGGTTGAGCTGAAATTCTGAATAGAACACATTAAACAATGAAGTTTTTGAATGTGTAATGTAAAGTTTCATGAGAATGAAATAAGGTTATGTTGTTTTTCTTTCAAACTTTATTGTAAGCTAAGAAGCAACAATTTGATATTTTGCAATTGTAAATTTATCAAAAATGACACTTAATTGTCAATTTTGGAGTTAATCATTTATAGAGTTGTTTGTAATTTGAATTTGTGAATTGGGATGCATTTTTTATTTTCTTCTTCATCAATTGGTATTAGAGTGGGCAATCCTAATCATGGAGAGGATCCATTAGGACCTATGGGTGGAGAGGGAAGCAAGAAAAGGTTTTAGGGGCACAAGCAAATCATTGAACATGAGGCAACTTGTGATGAAACCTATGGCTTGAGGAAGCATGAGTGAGAAGCTCAAAATTATTGTTGTAGGTGTGTAGAGTCCTAAATGGTTGTGGTTTGGAAAGCACAAAGTTGGAAACTGGAGTGAGAAGCTTGAAAGTATTGTTGTAGGTGTTCAGAGTCATGAATGGTTGGGAGTGGAAAGCATATAGGAAAGTGTTGTGATAGATTATAGTAGACAAATTGGAATCTTTGTGAGATTGAGGTATGATTGCAACATGGAGGTTGCAAGGGTAGAGTTTCTATAGATACATACTAGAGGAGGGCATGGAGAGAAGAGGAATAATTTGGTGGAGGAGGTTAGGCTATTTGGTGAAGGAGGTTGGGATTTTAGCGATGGAGTTCATTGGATATTGTTCGCAATATAAAAGGGTGATTCTATCACTCAACTCCACCTTTGCGATACCATGCTCATAATTTTCTTACCCAATGTGTTTGATGTAGGAGCATCTAGGTCCACATGCAATCAACATCACCAAAAACAAGATTGTTTTGGGAGTTTGTTGCAACACACAATTTCTCTCAATCTTCACTTGGCCAAATTCAGGATACCTTCAAGGTAAATAGATACATATTCTTGAAATAAGATGTTTTGGAAATATTTGTTATATCTTTGTGTTATGGAGTCAAAACTCCAATGCCTCTTGATAAGGTTTTAAAATTTGCACAAGATAAATGAATTGTGAAAGGTGGGGCATCCCATTGAACAATGTTCAAATCCAGCATTATGATGGAGACAATAAAATTTATATTGTAACATTTCCTCAAGTTATATTTTTATTATCTTCAATTTTAATTAAAGAGTGCCAACTTAGAAGGAAAAGTGTTGAAATTAGAAGATCAAGAGATGCTTAAAGCTAAGAAGAGAATGGCCTAAGGAAGATGAATGGTCGCCCATATTTTAAAATATAAAATACTTATCTACAAAGAGAAGAACAGGGGGGGACGCGACTGAAAGAAAATAGAGGGGGAGGCATAGGAGTGAGAAAGCATGCAGGGAAACTCACCCACATACCCGCACCAGGAAGATAACATCATTAGAGGAGAAGGATCGATCAAAAAAACAGAGAGAAAGTTGGTTGCATAGTGGTGCATAGGGGAGGTGCCCATGTTGTTAGTATTTTTAAAAACAATAGAAAATAGAGATAAGAAGGATTCAACGATGTTAAATGAGTCTAAATGAGTCGATAAAGGGAAAACTAGAATTGAAGTTAAATGTTGAACACTGCTTATTTCTTTTTCATGTGTTGATAAAACATGGATGGGAAATCAAGAATACAGACAAAGATTGATGTTTATAGGAAACCGTGCTTATTAAGGGAGGAGGAGTAGAGATAATGAGAGGACGAGGCAACATTTTTTGGGAAAACAAAATAATTTAAACTAAGAAAATAATTATGTGCAAAGGTGGAACGATAAGGAGTCAGGATGGTAGGAAGAATGGAAATATTGTGTGGATATTGGCCACTACCAAAGGGTGTGAGATCAATGAGAGAGAAAAATGTTTGCATAAAAGAAACCTTAGCAAAATTGAGGTTGGACCAGATTGGATTAATGAGAAATGAAGGGGTGAGCCATTGAAATATTGCAAACTAGTGATGAAACAAGTGTAAGAGGATACGGAAGTTGAGCCAGTGTGAGGGTGAGCTAAAATTATGAATAAAACATATTGAACAATGAAGTTGTCTGAACATGTAATGTAAAGTTTCATGAGAATGAAATAAAGTTTTTTTAATTTAAGCTAAGAATTAGAAATTTGATATTTTTCAATTGTAAATCGATCAAAATTGACACAAGTAATTTTCAAATTTCGAGTTAATTTTTTACGAAGTCATTTGTAATCTGAATTTGTGAATTGGGATGAGTTTTGTCTTTTCGTCTTCATCACAACCCTTTGATATTTTTAGGCTTCAGGCATTCTTTTATTGCAATAATATTCTTGGGGTCTATCTTAATACCTTCATGTGACACAACACATCCCAAGTATTCTATTTCTTTTACCCCAAATACACATTTGGATTGTTTGACATATAGTTGATTATCTTCCAATACTTGTAATATCTTCTCTACATGTTGTAAATGTTCTTCCCATGATTTACTATAGATAATGATATCATCAAAGAAATCCACCACAAATTTATGAAGAAATGGTAAAAGTAAGTTGAGTTCATTAGACTTTGAAAATTTGATGGGGTATTAGTTAAACCAAATAGCATTACTAAGAATTCATAATGTCCCTCATGTGTTATAAAGTAATTTTTATGTATGTCCTTTTCCTTTATACAAATTTGATGAAAACCAGAATGTAAATCTAAATTTGTAAAGAAAATTGCACCATTTAGTTAATATAATAATTCATAAATAGTAGGAATAGGAAACTTATCCTTAAGAGTGAGATTATTTAGTTCCCTATAATCAAGACAAATTCTCCATGACTCATCCTCCCTTTTAACCATAACCATTGGAGATGAATAGGGACTTTTACTAGGATGAATAATTCCTAAATCTAACATTTCTTTGACTATTTTTCAATTTTTGTATTTTATTCATAAGGATAACAATAAGATATAATGCTAGAAGGAATGTTTCTAGGTATTAATTCAATGGAATGACCATGGTCTCTAATTGGAGGTAGATCCTTAGATTCTATAAAAAAAATTGGTTTGTTTGATTGATCTCTTGAAGTTCTCATAGATGTTGAGTTTTCACATCTTGTGCTTCTATAAAATTTAGTTTTCCTACTAGATCATATGAACCTTTCTTAAGTAAATTTTCCATCCTATGGGAGCTAATAATTTGAGTTGGTGGTGATTTTATTCCTATAAGTTTATAATTTTTTCCACTAGAGTTGAAAGTCAAATAATTATTGAAAACTAAGACATTGTTCCCAACTATTTAAGCGATTGTATTCCTAAAACTACATCTAATACTCCTATTGGAATAGAGAAATTTTTTGAATCTAATTGGAATTTCTCATTGAAAGTTTATATGATGGCACTTAGCATCACAAGAGAATTTTTTTCCATTAGCTATCATGAATTGGAAGTTAGAGACTAGACATATAAAATAATTAAGCTCATGATGTAATCTTCTATCAATAAATTTTTGTACTACCAATATCAATTGAAACACTCTTACCTTTCTTCTTTTTATATAACCAAAAACTTTTAAGTGTTTGTGGTAATGTTTTTTCCATTTAATGTATATAATGAGATAGTACCATTATCTTCTTCCTCTAAATTTTCACTCTTTAGTTCCATATTTGGATGTTCTATAGATACTCCTTCCTCTTCTTCAACCTCATTCTCAATAATCATTATTCTCTTCTCATTATTACCAAATTTATGGCCCCTAAACCATTTGGTATCACAATTCCAACATAGACATTTTTCTATTTTATCTACCTCTTATTGAGGAGAGAGCTTAGTTATTTTGTTTGGGATAAAAAGGTTAGCCCCATTTTTGTTAATAGGATTAGTGTCATTTTTATCTTTTCATCCTACTATTCAGCTTTGTGTTGATATTTTTGTAGTAAGGTTTCTTTGATCACTATGTGATTCTTATTGTATTGGTTTTCTAATTGTAGAAGGTTCTAATAAACAAACATCATGTTTAATTTGTTCATTAATTCCAATGATTTAGAGTTGTAGCCTTTGATAAGGTATCACATCTTGAGTTCAAAAATTCAATCTCATGTATTTAGCATTGTACATATTTTTCTATGGACCCTATTTGTTTTTGTAGACACCTAAATTTGACCACTTACGTTTGGTCAAATTTACCCCTTTTTTGTCTAAATATCCTCTTATCCACATTAATTAAATCATATTGCTATTATTTAATTAATATCCCCAAATTCCCCTAAATCCCTAAGGTAATTAATTAAATAATTAAATACTTTATCCTTTATCCTTTATCCTTTTCCTCAAAGAATTAAATAAATAAATAATCTATTTATTTAATTCCTCATATATCCCATCCACCATAATCAACACCTAACCCTAATACACTTGCTAATCACATCATTAGGGATGTCCACATTCCTAATCCATGATTACGAGGTGTCACATCCTCCAACTCTTGCAAGTGGTCCCTTAATCCCCATTAGCCACCTAACATTCCTATAATCTTTAATTAATTATCCTAACTTACTCCTTGGTCAACTCTTCCCATTCCCAAGGAATTTTTAATTCCTTTTTTCTTCCCAAGGTCCTTTTGAGGAATTTTTAATTCCTTTCTCATCCCTCAAGGAATATTAAATTCCTTTTCTCATGCCCATGAGGATTAAAAGGGAATTTTTGATGCCCTCTTGTCACATCCTTCCCAAGGGTACTTGTAAGCACCCTCCACCTCATCCTCTCATTTCCTCATGTGATGACACTTGTCATCACCATGTGGGTTGAGATGTCTCAAGGCATCTCAACCATTGATCTCAATTTCCAATCTTTATCCTCCATCCAAAATATTTTAATCTATATATCCAAACACTTAGCTATTTTCATCTCTCTCACCCATTTTTCACTAGAGCACTGTTATGCTGCCAAAATTTTGAGTGAGCACACAACTAATCACACTTCATGGAACATCTACACAACATGAGGATTTATATTTTGGTTTGAACTCCTTATCACCCAATCTTGAGTGTTTTACTTTTTTTTAGTCTTTTTCTTGATTTTCTTGAATTTTAGTACATTAAAAACACTACACACATTTCTGGCACACTTAGTGGGACCCACATCATGGGTCCTTGACATTTTTTTGTTGTTTTCATTTTGTAGGTTTTAGATTTTCTTCATTGGTGGGGTGAATCTTCCTGACAAGCAAATTTTCTTAGTTACAAGGGAAAACCCAGTCCCCAAATGGGTGATTGCATAGTTGCTCCTCAATTGAATAGGAAATCCTACACCTGACCAAACAACCCCAAACTCATAGAGGTGTTTGTGCATTCTCCCTTCCACTTAAGGGGTGATTGTGCATTCTCTTTTCCACTTAAGGGGCAATTGCATACTCACCCTTCCACTTAACAAACAATTTTTCTCACTCCAAGGGTGATCCTGACTTTGACCCTTCACAGAGGCAAATTTGCTACATAGATAGGAAAACCTACTAACACAATAGGTGAATCTACTCCTACCCCTTTCTAGAAAAGTGAATCTGCAATTAGGTGAACTTGCAACTAGAACATGCGATTGTGTGACCTACATAGGCAATTTTGCCTCTTCCTATAGAGGCGAACCTGCACTCTTGAGGGGAGAACCTACAACCTATAGTGGTGAATCTAAATAGTCTATAGAGGCGAATCTGCTATGTTATTGGGTGATTCTACTCTTTCTATCAGCAAACACAAAAGGTATAAAAAACATCAATTTTTGATGAAAATTTTGTAGTGCTTTATACTTTTCCTTTCCAAAAAAAATTGATTCGGGGGCTCCACCCCCTAGCCCCCCTTACATGGGGGATTAGATCACCCCCACACCCCTATTTTTGTTGGGTTAGGTGTTTTCCCCCATAGGCTAAGGGTATGTCAGGGATCATGCCAAAAAGGCAATATTATGGGGGTATGTGGTGATGACTTTTTTTTCACCCAAAATTAGTGAAACGAAAAGGGTTTTAGAGGAGATTCTTTTCCAAAATATAAATTATGATTTAATTTGAATTTAATAAATAATTATTATTCATTTTCTATTAGAATTGGCTTACTAAAGTCTTGATTGATTTGATTGAAAAACATCTATAACTTTCAAAAGGTATCATTTTTTTGAATCAAAACATGCGTCATATCTATGCTTCCACATAATGTAGGATTAAAAAAAGAAAAATTAAATTTCATGAAGTTTTGACTGTTAAGGTGGTCAAGTTTTTATATTTTCTAAAAGTTGTAATAAAAATTCATAATTAATTATTTACTTGGAAAAATTACAAAAAATATGCATCACATCCAGAACATGAGTCCTCTACTTATATATAAAATCTTACAAAAATATTATCATTTTATTATGGTTAGGGTGGTCGGTGGACACCTACTTCTTATTTTTTCCGAAATTTAAGTACTCTGCATTGAAATTTCAAATTTTCACCAAATAGATTTTATTTATTTTTAAATAAACCTAGTATTTTAGAAACTACATTCAATTTTCTACAAATTCTATTCTTACATATTTTGAAATAATATAGATAACTTATTCAAATATTTACGTCAAGTTGCCTAACACTGATTTTTCTGAATTTTTTGCCACTTAAGGGCCTGTTTTTTGCACGATGATCCTGCACATGCCCCTAACCATCATTTTATTTCATCATTTTTTTTTCATCTAATCATGTTTTTTTGTAGCTTGTCATCATTTTTCCAAGACCAAAGTATTAAAACTACTAACATATCTTCTGCAAGATGAGCGGTCAAAGACATTAGTTTAGTTATTTCCCAAAATAATCTAGGCACATTTCAATTTTTTAAAGGTTCAATCAACACTTTTTTTTCATGTTTGGAGTTATCTAATGATGTATACACTCCCCTTGCACTGTAAAGTGATCCCGTGGATAAGAAATTGTAGCTAACTCAAGTCCATTATGTTACCTAGGGGTGTTAGTTGTGTGTATTCTCTCCCCTTGCACTACGTGTGAGCTTGGGGATCAAAAGTGCCTAACATACCCTTCCCTTTAGAAGACCTACTTGGTATTTCATCACTCGAGTGATGATCTTAACCACACAAACCAGTGAGGTATATAAAGGGGGAGAACTAAAGTTGTACACCAATCCAGTCACATCATGTCTAGCGAAGCATCGATATTAGGGTGATTCCAAGTTAAGACATGTAGGGTTAGTTCAAGTTTCTAGTACCTCAATGGGGCTCACGATCCACGCTTGTGATGGGATAGTGTTCATGGAAATGCCTCACACACCCTCCTAGTGTATTGAGGACTCCCCCAGTTGCCTGTTTAGCCTAGTTTAAGACTCATGTTTTATCCATGGCTTGGTGTAGTGTAGGGATTGCATACGACACCCCAAAGCTACTCACCACATACTCCCTTAGGTTGAGATATAAATCCTCATGGTGAATGACGATAGTTCTCAAGGAGAGAGAGAAGGTGAGCCTATGGAATCTATTGATGACCTTGTGCCATTAGATCTCTACCTATCTGCCTTCACAAGAAAGGGTGTCCCCACCCAATTATCATAGTGTATTAACCCCTTGAGGTAGTGGGTCTACATCAAGTTTTCAAACCTGATATCACTAATTCTAGGATTGTGTTGCTTGGCTTGTCTTCTTGTGCTATATAGTGAGTGTCTTCAGTCCAGAGTCAGTCTTTGCCCATTTCTTTTTATTTGTTTTCATTTTTCCTTTTCCATAGTCCCTCCATTCCATAGGAGTGAATCCACTTGCCAAAGAGGTGATTTCATACTATGGACGGGACAAACTACCCTCAAAGGGGTGATTCTACGTTATTGTCCAGTCCCCCATCTAGTCAGTTATCCCTGATAGGTAATTCTGCCTCCTATAGAGGTGAATACACTTACCTTTTCTATCCATCCCTTCGATGATTCTTCTCCCTAAAGGGGCGAATTCACTTGAGTCATCCATACACCCTCATCACCCATCAGGCGAATCCACCTTTCCTAGAGGCCATTCCACCTTCGTGTGCTTGTCCCTTGTTCATACCATCACTTTGATTGGGTGAATTTTCCTTTCACAAAGATGATTTTATGTCTGAGTCCACACCTCCTCGTCTATACATCACCCTTGGGTAGGAATTTCTACTTCACACAAGGGAAATCTTTCCATCATACCATTCATACATATCCATAGATAGGTGAATCTATTACTCTAATAGTTGTTTCTACACTTAGGAAATTTCATGACCTACAAAGGTGATTGTGCTCTATTGTTGGGTAAACCCACTTCCCATAGAAAATCCAAAGTAAATCCTTCGTGTCATGATTATCCTATATCTTCTTGAGTCCAAAACTATAATCCAATCATTTTTCCTCTCCATATCCATCTCCAAATGACCACTTTCATCCATCTAACAATCATCCTCATCATTTTAGCTACATCCTTGACTTTAGGATTCTCACCCATCACATCTTACCAATCAAGTCCTAATCTAAGCTTAAATCCCATCCTAATTTGAGCTTAAATCCAATCCTAAACTAGGCTTAAATCAAATCCAAATCTAAGCTTAATCTACATCCCAATTTGAGCTTTAGTCCATCCATATCCAAGATCTTTTGATATCAAAACAAATCTTAAGACCCCTTCTTCCAATTTATTATAATCCATTCTATTTATCTATTCATCATATCTTCTTTTCTTCTAATCATATGTTCCCATATTTTCAATCCATGCCCATCCAATCCAACATCATGAATCCTTATACTCCATCAATGCAACCAAAAAATAATAGTCAAGGGAGATCCAAATTACATTGAAAGTCTTATTGATCAAGATGAGTATGATATAGATCCCCTTGATGCTATCATTACTAGCCATATCTCTCCAAGCATCATCTAAAATGCAATCACTCATCCAAGCCATCTCATCATGCCTTCATCCACACCTAATAGAAATCCTTATACTACCTTTGGCAAGGGATATCCAAAATCTTCCCCATCCACATATCCATCCTATCCTTCATCCACATGTCCATATTATCTATCCCCCACATATCCCTCTCATCTAGTATGCATACCTCCATCTTCTCCTCTAGCCATATCTCAACCTCCATCTTTGCACAACAATACTATCACCTTCACCCCTAGTCCAAATCCTCCATCTCATTATCCTCCAATGCATGATCCTAATCCACCATCCACATCCTCCTATCCTAATCCAACATTGTAATCTTCCCACCTTAATCCACCATCCCAATCTTCCTACCTTAATTCCCCATCCACTTTCCCCAACATCAATCCTCCATCCATATATTTCTATACTAATCCACCATCCATGTCCTTCTATCCTAATCCACCATCCATGTCCTCCTATCCTAATCCACCATCCATATCCTCTTATGTCACTCCATCTTTCACTCCATCATATCCTAATCCTCCCTCCATTACATCATACCTTTTTCCTCCATCTAGTCCAATCCATCATCTCATTATTCTCCAAACCCTCTCCCAATCCATGATCCTAATCCACCATCCATATCCTCCTATGACACTCCATCTTCCACTCCGTCATATCCTAATCCTCCCTTCAATCCATCATATCTTTATCCTCCATCTAATCCTAATTCAAAAATCCATAATCCTTCATCTATTCCCACTACCCCATATAAGCCTACAATACGCAAGTGTCTCATTCCAAATGTCATCCAAGGACTCATGACAAAGAAGACATCCCCAAATCCAGATCCTGAATTCATGGATCCATCCAGTCCCAATCCATCATGCATGGTCATTAGTGATAAGACCCTCCTTCATCCCACACCTATTATTCCACTTCCCACTCCTAGCATTACCCAAACTATTGAAACCATCAAACCCATTGAGTCTAGTGAATCCCCATATTCTACTCCTAGAACCACTGAGCCCATCAAAGACATCCAAATCCAATCCACTTCTCCTACTCCTAATATCACCAAAATCCACTCCCGTGAACTTCATGAATCCTCCATCCTTCCATCCACCCCATCTGAGGAGTCCATCCAACATTCCTCTTCCACTACACCCATTGAAACTTTCCAAGAGCTTGTTCCAAAGCATACTAATGCATCTCCTTATCCAAATGAAGATCTCACCATCCCATCTACTACATCTCAAGATCATAGTATCTCCTCCACTCCATCCCATGATCCCCTTGTCACTCAAGATCCAGTCACTCCATCTCATGATCCCTTATCACCCACTACCCCAAATCAAGATCCTACCATTACACTTAATCCCCCTCATGATCCCTTATCACCCACTACCTGAAATCAAGATCCTACCATTACACCTAATCCCCCTCATGATTCCTTATCACCTCCTCCTCCAAATCAAGATCCTACCATCCCATCTCCATCTCATGATCCATTACCACCACTTCCATATCTCCTTGGCACTCTTACATTCATCCATGGTGGTTTTCTTGCAAAAGAAGAACAACACATATATGCCACCCATCCTCCCCCACCTAATAATGGACTCGCATCATGTTTCCAAAATAATATAAATCCTACCATAGATCGAATTCTCAAGATCATGAACTATCAAGGCTTACGACTTCATAAGCAAGGTATTTTAGAGCCCATCCATGTCAAAGAAAATCCATGTGTACAAGGTCTTGGATATATATCTCAAGACTCGCAATCCAAAAATGTTGGTGTAACCTTTGTACATCCTAAGCAAGCCTCTTCTAGAAGAACAATAGGATCTTCCCATCACTCCACCACACCATTTCTCACTATCCCCCCTCCTCCATTATATCACCTCAAAACAACCATCCATATTCCTTCTTCATCCTCCAAATCTATTTTGGGTCTTTATGTCCCTCCATCCACCATCACATATCCTCCATATAATAAGTCCATTTTAGGACCTTATATCCCATAATCACCTCCTCCATCTCACCCTACTCATCCCCTCATCCATCAATCACCTATTCCTATCACACATCATAACCATCCCACTCTTATAATCCCCAATCAGGATCAACAAAGGCACTCCTCCATGAACATTACCCAACATCCTCCATATATGCACCATCTCCAACATTCTAACTCTATCACTCCATTCATGTTTCCTCCACATCATCCATCTCCTCACATCCATCCCATTGCTATTAAAGACACTTTGGATGCCAAAGTAAAAATGCATAAACCCAAACATCCACATGAATCTAAAGCCACCCATGTCTCCTAAAAAAGAAATCTTGAAGAAAGGAAAAATATCAACCAAAATCTAGATCAATCACAAAGACTACACAAGACTATTAAAACAAAAAATGAAACCATGTGGATCCCAAAGAAAAAAGATGTAGTGAATTCAAATAAAAAATTCATAACGACATCCAAAGTTGCTAATCCAATAGAAAATCATTAACATCCCCCACCTCCTAAATCTATTTTTGGTCCTTATTTCCCAAAATTCACTATCCCAACTCCACCATCCCAAAATTCTCCATCCAATAATCCTCCTATCATTCCACATCCCCCACCATATGTGCCAATGTTGGTCATGAAAACATTCCCCCATCAGACATCTACTACATCATTCCATCCGTACACCTTCCAACATCCCATCCATTACCCCACATATCTCCCCCATCTAATCTCTTTAATCCATTCCCTTGCATAATCCATCCATCCTAATAAGGTTGTACCAACATCCGACAGTCATTTCTAACATTGGCTTTTATTACCTCATATGGAAATTGATGCTTGATTCCTTCATCCATCCACTTATCAGATGTCTTCCAAATCCATTTATCCACATCCTTATTATCCTACATCTCCATCCACACACTTTCCAAAAATCCAAAAAATTCCAAAAAAAAAACATAAAAAATATTAAAGAGAAATAATTCATCCAATGGTGAAAGCTTGGAAAACAAGCACCTTGGATAAGTACCATGATGAAAACCTAGCAATAGGTGTCATGTGTAAATCCCCCATCCATTATCTTTCCACACTTGGGGGAAACTTCATGCTATGCATCCCCTTCATCCATCTCCTCCATCCCACCTATCTTAAACATCCTACCCATCATATCCCATTTATCTCCAATCCCTCCATCCTCCTTGTGATCTTGATATAGATAGAAGAAAACATATATACATGATTTGTACACCTCTTGGCATACATTCCCTTCATCCACACACTATCATATTCCTTCTCCACCCATCATGCTATAATCCATCTCCTTTCATTATCTACCCATGATCCTATCTCCCATCCCTCTTTCCTCATCACACATGACATATATAGAGTTGGGCATTCTAGCTTTGGAACATAGTCCTTGGAGTCATCCTTCATACCATGATCCTTCCATGTCCCTATCATTTTCTTTCTATCATGTCATATACTCATCCTTCCATATTACCCATCCTTCTCTTCCCATCCACCCATTCAAACGATTCCTTCCATCTCCCAAATCTTTAAATTCTCACCCCTCTATCCATCCAAAAAAAAAAAAAAAACCTTTTATATTCCCAAATCCTTATATTCCCATCCATCCATCCAAAACCCTCTCCCCATCCTTATATTCCTATCCATCCATCCTATCATTCTGTCATATCCACATACTTATCTCCTAATCCTCCATCCATGCAATCCCTCTTACCATCTCATCCTCCTATCCATAATCCCTTGTCATTGGTATCTAGCTATAAGCTATTCCCCATGCCATCCAATTCCATTCATCTCACTATCATCACTCCTATATATTTCCCACATCTTGCTAAGTGCATGTAACTTTTCCTTACTCATTTACCCATCATGCCATCCTCCCAATTCACCTTTTGATGATTTGGATAACTATCCCATTTCTGAGCTTTCTCTAATTCACATCCAACATATCAACCATACTATCCACAAGGCGTGTCTTGTCTCATCATATCGACTCCATCATTGTATCTACTTATCATGGTCATCTCATCATCCCTTATCGATTGTTTTTCGTTGGTTTTTTTTCAAACTATGTTGCCTCTGCACTTTCACATAGGTGAGGCCATCTTTGATGAGCCCTTGAGGCTTTGGTTCATCCTTTTGTGTTAATCCCCATCATTCATCTATTTGGTCCCATCTTTTATCGCCAATATTTTTATTGAACTATGAGGTCTTTATGCTTTCATGTAGGCAAGGCTAATCTTTGATTAGTCCCCAAGGCCCTAGGTTTGTCCTTTAGGTTGTGTCTTGGTTTTGTCTCATGTCATCAAGAGTGTCCCTATTCAACTGGTTCCTAATAACAAAATCCACTAGTCCCATGAGGTTCAATCTCTTTTGGGTATCCTGAGTCATGTCAATAAAACAATCTACCCCCATCTATCCTTGGTCTTAGCAGGATGTATCCTTCCTCACATTAAACCACATCAATCCCATCCACCTATTGGTCCTATGGCGAAGGATATTTGAAATTTATTGTGATTTATTTGTGCTTTTACATTTTTTTTAATCTTTTGAGCTTCCTACTATACCTACTCAAGGTCACCACAATCTATCATATCATGGTGTGCTTTGATTGGTAGAACTAGGGGAATCTCTTAGTTCTCTATGTGATCATGTTTTCTTGGTTGTCCCACATAGTACCCACAAAGATCCTTGCATGGTCTTGTGTTATGCTAGGGAATCCTTTGTGTGTGTGGTTTTCTAGCATCGGCCTAGCCAAAGCCCTTGTGACTTTTGGATGTTGGACTAACCTTTTGTTTGTTGCATTAGTCCTATGCATGTGGTATGTAGTCACCTTGGCTCCTCATACCCTGGTGCATAGTATCCCATGCTATATCAAATTGACTTCTCACTACATGAAATTTTTTATACGGTGCTCCTAATCCATCTACCCATCCACTCACCCTACATCTTTCTCATCCACTCATCCTTTATCACTCTCCCTCATCTATCTATCCTATATATTTTCAACTCTCGACTTCCTTAATCCTCATCATATTATCATCTTTGTATTATTCTTAGGATAATATAGATTTGTTATTCTAAGCATCTTGTTGTGCCCTCAGCACACATGCCCTGTTCAAAATGGGGACCCTCTCTTTCCTTTTGCCTCGTCGGGTCGCTTTTGTTGTTGCCTCATTTTGCATGCCCCTATTTTGGTGTTCTAAGTGGTCAATGAGATTTAGGAAGTCATCTTGAGTTGACCATGTTTTTCCCCCCTCAAATTTTTGAGGCTTTAGGCCTTTGCGGGATCCCATTAGCTATTTTCCTTTTCCCTTTAGAATTGATGTCCTTCGAGCTAGTCAGGTCCAACCTTTCGGACTGCCCCATGTGGGTTTCCCTGACCTCCTTGCCATTTTGAATGACCATCATTCGACATGCTTTTGTCCTACGAAACCTAAAACCTCTGGTACCATTTTCCATTGTTGAATGGTCAAGCAACCTTCGTCCATCGGCCTTCTGCCCGTCGGGACCCGGGTGATTGTTTGTCATTTCCCTTACTGCCGACTGATCAAACGGCCAACTGCTAACCGCCATCTAGCCGCTGGACCCTAAACTTCCCAAGACTGTTTTCAAATGACTGTTCACCAACCACCATGACCTATGTATGATCATTAATGAGGTGCATTAAATGTGCTATTTTCTATAAATAGCCAACTCTCAGCAGTCATTTTCACCTGTCTGTTGATTAGAGAAGAGTCAGAGAGCCCTCCAACATCACCTTCACACCCGCTAAGTTTTATCGCCAATTCAAGATCTTTACTACCTGCTCAGGCACTCATATTCATTGGGTTTTAGAGGTTAGTTTTCTCTCGCATACCTTGTTGATGTTTTCCTTGATTTTTTTGTGAAAATTTGTCAAATCTAAGGGGATAAAACTTGATAATGAACTAAAATAAACTAAGGCACACAAAACCCATAATGTAAAATCTTGATAAACTTCAAAAATCACCCTATGCACCCCATGTAGAACCTAGGCTCCCCGTTGTTGTTCATCGAATAGGACTTTCACCTCTTGTGGGCTTGCCCCCTTTCCATCATCGTCACTAGCTTTAAAAATGAATTAAACTTAACAACGGAAAATGGGTATGTGCAAGATCATGATGGGCCAAAAAGTGGCGATATGATGGGTATGTGTAGGGTATGTGGCTGATGACATTTTTTTTACCCAAAATTGATGAAACAAAAAGGGTTTTTAAAGGAGATTCTCAACTTTTCACCAATATAAATTATGCTTTACTTTGAACTTAATAAATAATTATTTTTCATTTTCTATTTGAATTATGACTAAAATCCTAATTGATAGGATGACTAAAAACATCTATAGATTTCAAATGATATCAAATGTTTTGAATCCAAAACATATGTCACATTCTATGCTCCACATACTATAGGATTAAAAAAAAAAAAATTCATGAATTTTTTCCAAGTTAAGGTGGTCAGACATATGAGTTTTTATATTTTTCAAAAGTTGTAATAAAAAATTCAAAATTAATTATTTACTTGGAAAAAATTACAAAAAAATATGCATCACATCGGGACATGAGTCCTCTACTTATATCTAAGATATTATAAAAAAATATTATCATTTTATTGTGGTTAGGGTGGTCAGACAGACACCTACTTCTTATTTTTTCCCTAAAAATTTAAATACTACTACATTGAAATTTCAAATTTTCACCAAATAGATTTTTATTTTTTTAAAATAAACCTAGTAGTTTAGAAACTACATTCAATTTTCTATAGATTCTATTCTTACATATTTTTCAAATAATATAGATAACTTATTCAAATTTTTACATCAAGTTGCCTAACTCTGATTTTTCTTAATTTTTGCCACTTAAGGGCCTATTTTTTCTGTGATGATCCTGCACATACCCAAACGACCCCATTGGGTCCTCCTCGATAGGATGCTCCTTCTACTTAGGACTTGGTTGAAATTTACAAACTAAAATGCGGGTTTGTCAACCCTCTTGGGTCTGTGTTTGTGGGTCTCTACCTCCAAAATGCCTCCTAGCTTCACTGTTTCAAATGGCTAATCGAGCACGATTTTCTAATGTGCAGGTCCCACCCCATCGATTGACCAATGAACTCATACTTTTCCAAAACATTAAGTCTTAGTCCACTGTGGGTCCCTCCTTGTGGACTTCTGCTTAGGGAGTTCCATCTAGGTTGCGTCATTTCAAATGACTTTCACAACCAGTCTTTTCCCCTATCGGACCCTGTCCATGTCCCCACCATCTAAGTCGAGGAGCAACCAATCTAAAAAGATGAATTTCTCTATAGACTTCTGCTCCCCTTTCGCCAATTCATGAATGACTATCCTAAATAATGAAACCTTCACATCTACCTGACCAGCGAGTCCCGAGTCTATCTTTTCTGACCAATTACATTTGTAATCCAAAGTGATCAAGTATGGACCTCTTTGTGGGTCCCTCCTAGGGGACTTCCGTCCGTGGACCGGTGTAGTGAATCAACCGTCCTGAACAGCTTCTGATCGCTGACATTCCACCCTCCAGGTCCTGAGTCCTCAGTGTCCACTCATATAAAATAAAATGGTTAAGTGTCGAACTTCAAGTGGGTTTCTTCTACTGGGTTACCATTTGCGGGAATCTACCTTGGTCCTGCCATTCTCAAAAGAAAATAATCCACATCCGCCTACTACTTGAGACCCGACCTCTTGATCACCTTTAGACTTTCCAATGATAAATGAATGAAGTTAAGGCCTTCTATGGACCTAATGTTGTGGGTTTCTCCACCCGAGCTACTTTTTGAACTTTGTTGTTCTAAACCGCTACACCCTAGCATCCACCTGCTCGCTCTAACCTGTGATGACTTGAATACTAAATGAACTACACTGAAAGATTTTTAAAGCCACATGTCTCACCTAGAAGAATTCTGCTCATGGGCCACTGTATTCCCAACACCATTTTGATGGCAGACCCTCAAATAGCAAAATTGCTCACCAATTCAGCTTGTCCAAATAATGCACTTAACACCCTCGAAACATTAAAGTGACTTCGAACCACCTGCCAAAATAGAGTGACCTCCTTGGTGAACCCATCCTTATGCCCAAATCTTGGCACAGATCAAGACAGGTGGGCCATTGTGCCCTAATTTATGCCCCTCCTACAACAGCTCTAGAACAATCATCGGCCCAGGGAAGTCTGCACCCCTGGGTCTACCTTACTAAAACTCCTTGAAAAAAAGGTCAATGCTGATCCAAAAGATATGTTAGGATTCTTAAGTAATGAATTATCTAATCTAACATCATTTTGTAGGATTTTGGCTAACCTTCCCCATGTTTTCATACCTCTTTCTCGCCCGCAGGATATATGGAACTAGGTGCAGGATCCTCAGAGGCGGCCATAGAGAAAGACAAAGGAAAGAAGTCAGCTAAAGCACCTCGAGGTAAAGAGGACAAAGACCATATGAAATACAAGTTCCAAGGGGAACCCCTGAACTCTAAGGTCACAACAACTTGGAAGGAGGTCTCAGATACAAACATTAGACATGTAGATATTGATGAATTCAAGCAAAGGGTCTAGATCAACCCCACTACAAAAGTGTGAGAAAGATCAGAAGTAGTGGATTGGCTAAGGCCGTCAAATTCCCACCAACCCTCATGGCTCCCTAGCTTGTAATGGCCTGCAGGGAGCATATCAGCTAGAATACAGAACAATAGTAGATGGAGATGGGAATGTTTTGGCTGACTTGTCTGCCAATTCAATAGGGAAGACCTTCCATATCCCTACCTTCAGGGAGATGGAAGAATCAACCAAGGAAGATTGCAAGGAGATGTGGGATGAAGACCCCCTCAAGTGCAAAAGACTTATCAATCAATATTAGTTAAAGGAGAAGAGAGGCAGTGTAGGTAAGGTGCCCAAGGAGATATTCTATAGTGACTTCTATGAGGATTACCATGACTTGGTAACCTTATTGAGCAGAGTCATGGGCCTTCCAACTATAGCCTACTTCCAAGAGTGGATGTTATACTTTGTGGAGGATATCCTCCAAGGAAAAACCAAGTTTTATTGGGAAGGAATAATCAGCAATTGCCTTCATGAGCAATTTGTAGTTGTAAAGACCTCACCCTTCTACATGACTTCATACCTTGTTTATTTGTTGGCTGACAAGACACAGTACAGGGGATTATTTGTGGCACAAAATACAAAACCAGGAAAGGAATTAAAGGTCTATGATAGTTCACCTTCTTGTTCATACAATTTCAAAAGTTTACCTATATTCATACTGAAGGTTTCTTGGAGAAACCATACAAGCTGCCCCAGTACCTGAATGACTAGATAATATTGTTGGAACTCTCTCAGCAGCTGCTACATGCACACACCCTCCTAAGAAACAAACATAAGGAAGGTATTCCTTATCCCCTCTCCTTCGGCTAAGGGATGTATGAACTCAACACATCTCAATGTGCAGACAATTCAGATAAAGAACTCAAGGAGTATCATCTGAAGTTCTAGACTGCTCGGCCATGAATGGACCCTTATGGTAAACTTTAGAAGATGGTTGTGGCTGAATACGCCCATTTACATAATGTTGAGGAATTTTGGGCTAACTGCAAGGATGGAAATGAAGTGCGAATGAGGCACTACATGCGCATGATGGAATATTTTGTGAAGAAGGTCAACTTGTTCCCTGTGCTAGATAAAGTTGTGGAGGATTAGAATACAATGATGGATCCTTGGTATAATGCAGTTACCAATCTATCATTGTTGTTGATTGATTGGAATGAGTAAGAGGTTTATGACCTCAATATTCTAACAAAGCCCATTGAGGCTAGAACCAAGGAATGGATTGATGGTAAGATTTCCCAATTGAAGCAACAAGGAATCACCCTGACCTATGGAGAGCTTAAAGATGAACCAGCAATCAAAACTAGCAATGGGATAGTTGCTTCCCCAACTGGAGAAACTTTTAAATCTACTCTAGCCACCAAGTCAAGGAAGATGAAAGAAATGGCTGAAAATCAGCCCAAGCCTATGGTGTATGCTAGAAAACCAACGAAGGGTGAATCCTCCAAGAGGCCGAAGACATTAGGAATGCTGACCATCCAAGAGGACCCTATCCATGAAGGAGAAGAGATAGAGGCCAAGCAACCAAAGTCTCCACCTACTGCCTCCATTCTCGCAACCACTTCTCCTCATGTTTTTATTGTTGCAGCTACTCTACTTACCTCTCAGGCGATGGTTTCTACTTCCCCACCTGTAGTGGATATCGTCATCCACCTTGCTTCCACACCTCCCACTATGCAAGTAATGATAATTGACTCTTCTTCTACCACTACCTCTCCACTCTCCTCTTCCTCCATGTCTTAGACAAAATCTCTTCCACTGGCTATAGCGATGATGCCAATGCCTGCTCTCTCACTCCCGGAGGCCTTCTCCTGCCATATGCAAAACATTCTTGTGGAGCTATCTAGGGTGTTGATGAACCCAACCATACAAGTTTCCTTGGCACAAATTGCTGCTAGTATTCCTATCCATACTCCTCCAACTAAACCACTGGAAATGAAGGCCACAATGGAAATATCAGAAGAATTGGAGTGACAAGAAAGGGAAGCTACAAAAGATATGCAAAAGGAGGCAGATGATTACCATGAGCACCCTGAGTACCAGCATCTAACAATTGATAAAGTGGTGCACGAAGGAGAGGAGGAAGAAACACAGTCATCAGAGGAAAACAACGAGGAGCCAGGTGCCAAATATATTGTGTAAAACTTTGATACATAGTTAGAAGAGGAGTTGGCTCAACAACTCAAAGATGTTGGGGAGGAATTACAGAGGAAACCTTTTGGCAAGGAGAAAAATGCTGAAGAAGAAATGGAGGAAGACACTGAACCTCCAATTGGGGAACATGACCAAATCCCCAAACATGATGAAGAAATGACTCTTTCCAAAGAGCATTAGGAGAAAGAAAAGGAAGAGCGAGAAGAGAGCCCCAAGCACAATGAAAAGGTGTTGCCCCAACATGAATAAAAGGAAAAGAAGGTAGAAGATAAGCCTGAGGAAAAGGTTGAAACCAAGAAAATCCCAAAAGCAGAGCATCATAAAGAACTTAGGAAAGATCAAGAAGAAGAACAGAACATTGAGGGGGAGGATAGCCCCAAGGAACATGCAGCCATTGAGTGCCCACAGAAAGAAATTGTGTTCATCCAAGATTCTAACAAAGGAGGAGAAAAGATAGAGTAGGAGACTTCGAGTAACAAGGAAATTGAGATCTAACATGACCTCGAAGAAGAAGGTGATCATGAATCACCAATAGGAGAATCTCATACACCTAAGTGGCTAGAGAAACAACTAGAAAATAAATCCCCAACCTCAAAGGATCTGAGGGCAAGGCTAGAGGAAATCTTGGCTTGAGCCCAAATAAGCATAAAGTAAGAAACTAGCCAAAGGTTAGATCTTAGTTGACCATGGATGCATCCAGATCTGCGACCATACAGATTGCCACTCCAGTTGTAGGATAAGAAGGGGTAAGCTACAATGTCTCCACCCTTGATCTAGGAACCGCGAAAAGGGAACAAAAAATTGATCATCTCCAGGGGTTCATTGCCACTATCGTGCATCGAATGAATAAAGATAAGACCTCTAAGGAGGAGTTGAAGGCATAGGTTGCTTTTGATAGCATATATTCAGTAGTGTTCATCAGTTGAAGAGCTCCCTACCACGTCCTTAGTGCCACCACAATTGTTATCCAATGATCACATTGATCAACTAGAGAAAATAAAGAATTGGACAAAGGCCACAGAGGATTGGTTTAGGCAATTCCTCTACAATATAAACATGGGCATAAGCCATGCTGTTAGGATAGCCAACAAATTCTTGGAGTTATAGAGAGTGCTTGAGGGAATAAGGAAGTTATGCACTGGCTTCCCCAAGTTATACATGATTACGTATCCCAAACTTGAGGCTATCCTCAAGGTACCTGATGGATCCTAAGAGAAGGAGTTTTCTTTGGTAAAAGGAGATCATTGGCTCATGGAGACATGGAAACTAAGCCTTGAACACAAAAAAGAGGTGTTAGAACAAGTGCTCTATGAGGTGGAGCTAGAGATTGATTGGATCAAGGAAGTCTAGGCTACCTACGAAGAATACCTTAGGCTGATGACAGACTTTGATGTGCCCACCATCCAGCTAGATCTGGAAAAGATAAAGCCCTCCTTTCACAAGAATATGGAAAATGGGACCGTGGATGCACTGACACCGTATTTCATGGGTTTTCTTGCTTGGGGCTTCGCTCAATCTTAGCAGGTGATTAAGAATGTGAAAAAATATGATAGGGACTGGGATGACCTCATGAATAAAGCCAGAAAGTTCAATTTCTAGGTGATCCAATCAGATATATTGGAGTGGGATAAGCTCTGGGGATTGATCAACAAGTTTATGGAGTATGCCACCTTAAAGAGGAATGAAGGAATTCCTATGATTGATGATGAATTCCTTATGGTGTAGCTACAACAAAAGGAAATCAACAAAAGACAATACAGTGCTGACACAAGAAGATAAAATAGACTAGAGGACAAGGATGTATTTTTAAATTGTAATATATTTGGGGGTAGGTGAAACCCTAATTTGTAGTGAATCTTGGGCACACAATGCAAATCAATCATTGCCATTCATTTTGCTTTTTGGACACTATAAATAGGGGGTCTCCTCTCATTTTCAAGAGAGAGTTGAGTTGTTGTAAAGGCATGTTGCTGAAATTTTAATAGAAGTTCATTGGATTTTGGTGAATTCTTGAGTTTTAGTTGCATGTTACATGGTTCTACTCCCATAGTTAGTTAATTTGAGTAGATTTAATTTTTTGTTTTGCATGTTTTAGCTTGCTTTAGTAGATTAGTTAATGTTGTTCACTGGTTTTGAAGAATTCTATTATGTGTTGGCAACCTTCCTTGTCCATACTTTTTTCTGTTTATTAATGATAAATAGCTGTGTAAAGTTAGTTTGTGCATAAACTAAAAGCTGCTATAAAATTCTATCTTTTATTCATGATTATGGTGAATGAATGGTTGAATATCTACAGTCCTTAGAAGCTTGCACAAACATCATGAGACTGTGAGGCAATCTGGTTAAGTGGAATTATGTTTTAGGAAGACTATCTATAGTAGAATCCTCCATGATCACTGTTCATTGCTAGTTTAGATCCAGGAACCTCCTTTCTTCCCTACCCTTTTTCCTTTTTTTTAGAAATGACCTATGCTAAGGTTCATTGTACATTGTAAAGCCATACCTCAAGCTGAAATGGGAGTTTAAGACTGTTGTTTGAACCTGTAGTAATTGCACACTAACTTTCCCATCACAAGAACTCCATTTTAAGATCCACCTTCCCTCCAACCTAACTCTGTAAGTATGCCCTATGATTTCTAGAAAAATCACATTGAACCAACCGATAAATTCCATGCAAGTCATGACCTGACACCCGAGAGACCTTGGGGTAATTTTCAACAACTCATTGTTGGAGATTTCCTTTCAAGAAAGGTAGTGTACCTATGCACTTCCTGTGTTGAGAAAGTGATAAAACACCTATCAACAGAACTAGCCCTAAAAGGAGGGCCTCTGAGTTAAGTTGGATCAAAGCGGTTCACCCTCCCTTGAGAGATCTCGAAGAGTTTTAAGGTCTACTCTAGACAAAGGAGAATTTGAGGAATTGCAACCTCATACAAGGGCTAGAAGAACTAAAAGAGGGGACTTAGCCTCTTCTTCCTACTTCGTTCCACCTTCACCTTCACCTTTGCCTCCTTTCTCCTTTCATTTTCCCCATACTCAGCATATTTTCTCCACCTCCATCCCTTCCCTTTAGTCATACCACATTTCTTTCCAACCACTTGCTTCCCATAGCCAGGTTGCTACCCTCGTTCCAGCCCTCCAAGTCCAAGTGTAGTCCCAACTGCCACTACCCCTATGCAGTCCAAAATCATTGTTCAATAGCAAATACCACCTCCACCTCTCCTCATGTCTTGGCTAGGGAATAATCCTTCTCCATTGTACTTCAATGACTACCATGACATGCCTAAGAATCTAGAGAGCTTTTGTACAAATTTCAATCCTCGGGATCCATAGAGGACAGTTGAGGAGCACATCAAAATATTCCAAACAATGCTGAAAGACATGTAGATTAATCAGGAAGATGTGACATGCAGGATTTTCCTATATTCATTGGGGGAAGAATCCTTTTAATGGTATATTAACTTGTCAAAGGGATCCATCACATCTTGGGATTTGTTAATGAATGCCTTCTTGCAGAAGTACAAGATTTCGATCAGCCCTTCGAAGCTATATTGACAATTCATGTCAGTTCATAGGGAAGTCAACAAGCTGATCAAGTCCTTCAATGATCAATTCCACTAAGCCTACACAAGGTTGCAAGCCTCGTATGTGCTCAATGACACTCCTGCCTTGCCAGTTTACTACACAACATTAGATAACCTCACAACTACATTGGTAAAGAGAATGCGACCAACCCCAACCTGATTAGTAGATGCTTACGCTGAGACAATTATCACCAATATTGACTTGGGTTAAAATATTTCTGGTCCATTGCCCTCCTTGGGGCAGGCTACCCATCCTCTGCAGATTCAGGGACTTACTCAAGCATTGCAACATCAAACGCCCCTGATGAATCAAGTACCACAGTTTCCTATAGTACCTCATCCCGGGTAGCCCATGAACTAGGTACCCCTAGTGCCTCATTACTTGCAACCTCAACAATCACATGCCTATGCACCACCACCGTAGGCACCAACATACCTACAAGGGCCGAATTCTTGTCTGCTTAGCAAAAATAGTCAATGGCACAACCTGTCTTCCTTCAAAATCAAATGTCAAAACCAAGCAACATAGAGAAGGATCAGTTGAATGAGCTGATGGAGATGATTAAAAAGGTGTCCACGAAGATGACACACTTGAGAAATCATAACAACCAGTTGCAAGCTTTTCAACACAACATTCAGGTCAATCTTAATCAAGATAGTTGGGACAACTAGGAAGTGGGTACCTCGTCAACACCAAATTATGAGCGAGGATAAAACTCCAATCAGAACTTTGAGAGGAGACCCTCCTAGAGACAAAACCAAATGTGGAATACAAGACCAAACAACAAGGGTGTTCCCACTCCTCTTGATCAACCCACTAGTAATGAGAAGACAACTAGTGGAGTGTATCTTACCAAGGTTGCCTTATTCGGATGGTGCAAGATCCATAAGACTAGCAGGCATTCTGATTTGGACTGTTGCGAGTTTCAAACAGCCATGGAGATCTTTCAAGTCAAGGTTCAAAATGTTGTTGAGAGCACAAATTGCAAAGACATAGTTTTGTCTAAACCTTATGATTCCTCATGTCTTGTGGTCAACCAAGCCCCATTCCCATGGAGCAAGAGCAACGAGCTGGAGATTGAGACCTCCTTTGCCAAGAATGAAGTACAAGAGGTAATTAACGAAGAAGCTTTATCTTAGCTCTTTATTTCAGTAGATAATGGTCCCATAGATGAAGAAGAGTCCCATGAAGATGAAGTCCAAATGTTCCATCAGAGAAGCTCTTCATATAACTCAAGAAATAGACAAATAGGGGGACCATTCACTACTATTCGGCCTAATAATTTCAGTATCCCACCTGACCCAAATGCCAGCAACAACCCAGGTTATCCTTATGTGCCTAAACAATACTTGAACAAAAAAAAGCAACCAGGCCAAACTCAAAGCCAGTCAACTAGCTCATTCATAGGAAGATCCTTCGAGGCTGAAATTGAGCAAATGGGTGAATATGTAGCTGAAGAGTTCAAGAAATTCAAAATCAGCATGTCTGCCTTTGAGTTGATCAAGGTTACTATAGTTAGGCATGCCTTTTTTAGGGTGATTAATGGAACCCCCTCCTCTAAGAAAACACAAGAAATACCTACCAAGAGAGTCACCTTTGAAGAGCCTCGACAAGAGCCGGTCATCCAAGAAATCATAGGGAAAAAGAAGGATGCTCCCATCAACCAGCAAGTTGGAAAACAACCAGTTAAAGAGAAAGGCTAGGGGCAGTCCAAGGAAAAGATGAATGAAAAGGAAAAAGGTTAGGTGGCCCAGGTTGACATTCCTATGGGTCTCTTCCAAGGAAGGTTTGAAATGCCTCCCTTTCTTACCACTATTAGAATATTTGGAAAGAATTTGCACAATTGTCTGATTGACTCTAGAGCATTAGCCAATGTCATGCCTCTAGTAGTGTGCAAAGCCCTTTGGATTATCCCCACACCTTCAAGAAGAAAAGTAACTCAACTGGACAAAACCAAGGTCAAAATTGTTGGGGAGATCAATCATATACCAAAGTAGATTATTGTAGACCCAAGGGTGCATCATGTTATTGACATCCAAGTTGTGGAAATTCCTGACACATACAAAATTATCCTGGGACGTGACTTCGCTTGTGCATTAAATGGGTATGCCACAACTGACTTTTTTCATATGTGGTTGCCATGGAAGGGGCTACCAAACCAGATTCAAATAGATTGGGAGCCACGCATGAAGTTCATGATCACATAATACAACAACACTAATGAGGTGTTGTTTGCTGAAACAAAATTGAGAAATTTTTGTCCCTTTGCTTATCAATAAGAATTAGAGCCTCAAGAAGAAGAGTTGGTTGTAGATGTTTTCCTGGTGCATTACAGTCCTTTGACTAACTTGGCCTATGCACCTCAAAGCACATAAATATTAGTAGAATTAGAAGATGATGATTTCTATGAAGATGGTAACTTAGGACTGTTGGACGACTTCCAAGACTTCATGGAGAAATGCATACAAGATCAACTCAGTTTAGGGGAAAGGATTAATTTTTAATAGCTCTTGCTGCCTAGTTGGTGCAGGGTTCATAACATTGCCCACTCTGAATTTGAGTGTTGCTTGTGTAAGACAGTAGTGGAGCACATCAAAGGACAAGCCATATCTTGAAAACAGTCACCAACCAAACAGCTTGTCACCAACCACAATGAGCATGTTCCCACTCCAAGAGCGAAAAATGCAAATGAGCAACAAAAGGAGGATTTGTAGATGGTTGGTCCAGATATCAAGGAACCCTCCAAGTTTTGGACATTGCGCTTCAATGGATCCAAGTCTAAGCAGGGTGTTGGTGTAGGGTTCGAATTCATCACCCCCACGGGTAAGACCTAATTTTATGCCCATAGGCTTCAGTTTTATTGCACCAATAACATAGTAGAATATGAAGCATTAGTCCATGGTATTCTAATGTCTTTAAGAAAGAATGTCAAGATGTTATAAGTTTTTGGTGATTCAAAATTGGTAGTCAAACAAGTTAGAAAATTATACTCATGTCATGACAGAAGGCTTGAAAACTATAGGCATAGAGTCTGGGATCTCTTAGAAAGTCTAGATGAATTTAATATATAGTTGATCCCATGTTCTCAGAATCATACTGTTGACGCCTTGGATCAATTGTCTAGCACACTGCAACCCCTCTCTTGTTTGGCCTCAAGAGATTCACTGTTGAGTTGACATCCACCTTGTCTATGCCAGAAAATGTCACCCATTTCCAAGTATTCAATGATGATAATAACATCTTGGAGTTCATCACTAGCTCTAATGTGTTTGCAACCCAAATAATTGATGAAGTCAATCCTGAAGAAGCTAAATTGGACATAGAAGGGGTCATCAACCTCAAAACAAATAAAATCCCTAGAGGTATGGTTCATATTGAGTGCATATTTGACCTAGATCAAATTAGAGATCAAGATCAGCAAGTGAAGAAGGAATCCATAAGCAACCAGTGTGACACCCATAACCTTGGAACTGCCAAGGAAGTCAAAAATGTGTTTATTGGAAAAGTGTGTACTGCAGAAGAAAAGAAAGGAATTATTGATGCTTTACGGAAGTATCATGATGTGGTAGCATGGAGCTATGAAGATTTGAAACATATGACACCTCTATTATCACACATACCATCTCCCTTAAACTAGATGTCCGACCATTCCGGAAAAGACAATGCCCCATCAATGCACTGTTGTAGCCCATCATTTATAAGTGCAGAAACTACTTTCATATAGAATCATCTTTCCAATCAGGCACTCCACATGGGTGGCCAATTTGGTCGCAGTTAGAAAAAAGAATGAAGAAATCAAATTGTGTGTGGATTTCCACAATTTGAATAGAGCTTTAGATAAGGAAAACTATTCAATGCCTTCATTGGATGAGGTATTGCAGATTGTTAATAGATCATAGATGATGTCCTTTCTCGATGGGTATTCAAGATACAACCAAGTCATGGTGCAATATGAGGACCAGCATAAAACTGTGTTCACCACCAAGTGGGGAACCTTTTCCTACAAATGAATGCCATTTGGACTCATCAACGCCAATGCCACCTTCCAACATGCGATGGACATAGCCTTCAAGGATCTAATTGAAAAATGAATCATCATCTATATGGATGATCTCATAGTGTTTTCTAAGAGGAGTGATGATCATGTTTTTGATCTATGTAATTTTTTTAGAGGTGTAGAGAATTCAGGGTTTCCCTTAACTCGAAGAAATGTATTTTTAGAGTCACTAAAGGGAAGCTGCTCAGACATGTTATTTCAGAATGAGGGATCTCCATAGACCCTGAGTGCATTCAATCCTTGCTAAAGATTCAGCTTCTAGGTAGCAAGAAATAACTAAAGTATTTCTTTGGAAAGATAAATTTTGTCAGGAATTTCATCATAGGCTTTGTTAAAATTGTCAAGCCACTTAACGCCATGTTGAAGCAAGATGCCAAGATTGAGTGGGGTCTGGAAGAAAAGAAAGCCTTTGAAGAAATCAAGAAAGCCATTGCTGAAGAACCAGTGTTAGTCAGCGCAGATTATCTCAAGCCATTCTACATTTACTCATTTTCTTCAAATCACTCGTGTGCCAACATTCTAACCCAAAAGGATGACGAAGGAAAGGAGCACCTGATCACCTTCATGAGTGCTCCCTTGAAAGATGTTGAACTAAGAAATCACAATGTGGAAAATAAATCATACACTCTTGTTCGAGGAGTTAAGAATTTTAGACATTACATCTTGCGGAACAAGGTGTTCGCTATTGTCCCTAATCCCACTGTGAAGACGTTAATGCAAAATGAGTTGGGAGAACGAAGAGCCAAGTGGGTTACCTTGCTGTAGGAATATGCATGGAAATTCATCCCATGAAATTAATAAGAGGATGGGAACTCACCCAAACAATAGCCGAGATAGCAGCTGAAGTAGGACCCGAGCTCACGGTTCAGTAGTATTAGCTTGAGGATGTTTCCTAGAGGGAATGGTACGATAACATTGTCTATTATTTGATAAAAAAATGCCCACCTTACTTGTAAGGAGTTTAGAAATTTTCTCTCCATGTGAAAAGTAGTAGCTACATGCTACAAGGATCCATACTATATAAGAGGAATCACAAAGGTGTCTATCTGAGATGCCTTGGCCAAGAAAAGCAGACTGGGTCTTGAAATATTTTCATGAAAAATTTGGCACCGGTCATGGATCTGGCCCCTCGACCGCACATCAGATCCTATGAGTAGGTTACTATTGGCCGACAGTCTTCAAAGATTCTTACAACCATGTTCACATGTGCCATGTCTTCCAGATCACCGCAACTAGAGAAAAGAATGTTTTGTCTTGTTGCAACTAGTTCTAGAGGTGAGGTCATTCGTGCAATGGGGTCTCAACTTCATTGGTTCGATAAGCCCACCATCATCTATAGGACACAGGTACATTCTAACTACTTTAGATTATTATACTGGATGGAAAAAATCTATTACTTGTAGGCAATGTACAATAGAGGTAGTTGTGAATTTTCTTGAAATGTTTATTTTAAATCATTTTGGTTGCCCATATGCCTTAGTTTACAACAATGGCCCTACTTTTTCCTAAATTAAATTCGCTAGTTGTGCTTTCAACTATGGAATTTCCCTCAAGTTTTCTTCCAACTACTATCCTCAGGGAAATGGCCTGGCATAATCTATGAATAAGAATCTCATTACTCTCATCAAAAAATTGCTTGATAGAAATCCCAAGGACTGGCATACGCAACTATGCTTCGCCCTTTGGGCGGACTGCACCCACCACAAGGTTTCCCTTGGTGATTCCCCATTCCACCTCATCTATAGCCTAAAGCCAATATTCCCAATTCACCTGAAAATCCCCACCCTCCAATTTATCAATGATTTTTATGAAGAAGGGGATCGAAGAGAAGCTTGCCTAGCTGAGTTGTTACACCTAGAAGAAGTGTGTGACCGTGCAATTGAAAATTTTGCTAAACATCAGGGCATAGTCAAAAGATGGTTCGATCACCGAGCCAAAATCAAGGCCTTTAGAATTGTTGATATAGTCCTATGTTGGGACAAGGCACATAAGAAGAAAGGGGGACATGAAAATTTTGACAAGCTCTGGCTTGGCCCCTTTCAGATTGCTGAAATCCTTAGAGACAATGCTTTCCTCCTCTAGAATTTAACTAGCAAAGATGTCTTGTTTCCTGTTAATGGGAAGCACTTGAAGCATTACTTCCAAGATTGAGCTCTTTTGGAACTATTCCTATAAATACCTTTTTATAGGTTAGCTTAGGTTGCTTTTGGTTTGCTTTGTTCTGTTGTGTTGCATCATTTTTTTTTGTTTGTTTTCCAGTTGTTTTTCTTTGATGAGGGTGTTCTTCATTTTTGTCGTGGTGGTCATGTTCGTTCAATGAACGATTCACTTTGTTGCTCGCTCTTAGTGTTCTTTGGCTAATTATTCACTCTCAAATTTTGGTCTCTAATACTTGCCATGAAATGGTTTCCTCAATTGAACTTTGATTCAGAACCTAACCCTTGGTTGAATCTTCCTTTTATGTTCATCTCAAATCTAACATGAAACACATATTAATTATTTCCAAAGAGCTGCACAGCGGTTGTTTATGATGACTTAGCAAGCGAAAAATCTTAAGTCTGCTCTAGTGACCACTGTGATTCCCAAACCCATAGTAGGCTTCAATGCATACACGGTTGACCAAAAGAAGAAAATATAAAAAGAAGTATTGAAATAAAGAAAAGAAAAGAAAAATGATGAATTCAATCAAACATATAGGTGTGCGGATAACTCTACCAGGGCTATGGACGCCTGGCTGGTAGTAGAGAAATGTTCGTGGGGTCACAACGACAACTCCACTGGGCTATGGATGCCTAACTGGAAGTGGGGCAATGTCCAGGTAACTTTTGGAGTTGAATGATTCATGTAGTTTGCTTAGTTAGATTATCTACCACCTATCACAGTTTCTAAGGGAACAAAATTAATTCACTAAACACACACTTCTGAGATGTTTCGTGGGTTGATTCAACTAAGGATCTAGTTCTCCTAGTTCATTTATGGAAATAGGTTTCTGGCCTACGAAACCAGAGATTCTAGGTTCCAAATGAATACTTATCCTAAGAATGCTTAGGAGTGTTCTCTAGTAGAGTTTCCATTTGTTGTGCCCTTAGCACACATGCCCCGTTCGGAATGGGAACCCTCTCTTTCCTTTTGCATCACCGGGTTGCTTTTGTTGCTGCTTCATTTTGCATGCCCCCTATTTTTGTGTTCTAAGTGGTCAACGAGCTTTAGGGAAGTCATCTTGAGTTGACCATGTTTTTCCCCCCTCAAATTTTCAAGGCTTTAGGCCTTTACGGGATCCCATTAGCTATTTTCCTTTTCCCTTTAGTACTGACATTCTTGGAGCCAGTCGGGTCTGACCTTTTGGGCCGCCCCATGTGGGTTTCCCTGACCTCCTTTTCGTTCCGAATGGCCATCATCCGACATCCTTCCACCCCACAGAACCTGAAACCTTCGACATCATTTTCCATTGTTGAACGGTCAAGCAGCCTTCATCCATCGGCCTTTCACCTGTCAGGATGTAGGTGATTTTTTTCCATTTCCCTTATTGTCGATCGATCAAATGACCAAATACTGACAGCCATTCAGCCGATAGACCCTGAACTTCCCACAACCATTTTCAAATGACCATTCCCAACCACCATGGCCTTCATACAATCATTAATGAGGCACATTAAATGTACTATTTTGTATAAATAGCCAACTATCAGCTGTCATTTTCACCTATCAATAAATAGCCAACTGTTTTCTATAAATAGCCAAGTTTCATCATTGCTTCGAGATCTTTGCTACCTGCTCGCACACTCATATTCATCAGGTTTTAGAGGTTACTTTTCTGCCATGTACCTTGTTGAAGTTTTCCTCAATTTTTTTTTGAAAAATTGCCAAATCTAAGGGGAGAAAACTTGATAATTAACTAAAATAAACCAAGGTGCACAAAACCCATAACGTAGAATCTTGATAAACTTAAAAAATAACCCTATGCACCTCATGTAAAACCTAGGCTCCCCGTCACTATTCATTAAATAGAGCTTCCACCTCCTATGAGCCTTCCCCCTCGCCATTTCCATCACCGGATTTAAAAACAAATTAAACTTAACAACAAAAAATGAACCCATTGGGTCCTCCTCAATAGGATGTTCCTTCCGCTTAGGACTTGGTTGAAATTTACAAACTGAAATGTGGGTCTGTCGACCCTCTCGAGTCCGTGTTCATGGGTCTCTTTCTCCAAGATGCCTCTTGGATTCGCTGTTTCAAATGATTAATTGGGCATGAATTTCTAGTGTGTGGGTCCCGCCCCATTGATCGACCAATGAACTCAAACTTTTCCAAAACCTTAAGTCTTAGTCCATCATAGGTCCCTCCTTGTAGACTTTTGCTTAGGGAGTTCCATCTGGTTTGCATTGTTTCAAACAACTTTCATAGCTAGTCTTCCCACTTGTTGGACCTGGTCCATGTCCCCACTATCTAAGTCAAGTAGCACCAAATCTAAAAAGATGAAGTTATCCACGGACTTCGGCTCCCCTTTCGCCGATTTGTGAATGGCTATCCTAAACAGTGAAACCTTCGCGTCTACTTGACCAGTGGGTCTCGAGCCTATCTTTGCTGACCAATTCCATTTGCAGTCAAAAGCGATCAAGTATGGACCTCTTTGTGGGTCCCTCCTAGTAGACTTCCATTCGCAGACTGTCGTAGTGAATCTCCCTTCCTGAATGGCTCCTGATGGTTGGCATTTGGCCCTCCAGGTCTTGAGTCCTTGGTGTACACTCATATACAATGAAATGGTTAAGTGCCAAACTTTAGGTGGGTTTCTTTTGCTAGGTTACCATCTATGGGACTCCACATTGGCCCTGCCATTCTCAAACAAAAAATAATCTATGTTCACCTGCTACTCAAGACCCAACCTCCCAATCGCCTTTGGAATTTCCAATGATAAATGAATGAAGTGGAGGCCTTCTGCAAACTCGATGTCGTGGGTTTCTCCACCCAGGCCGCTTTTTGACCTTCACCATTCTAAATGGTTGTGCCATAGCATCCACTTGCTCCTTTTGACCCGCGATGACTTCAATGTCAAACGAGTTGCACTGACCTCCTTTTGAAGCTACGGGTCCCACCCAGCGAAATTTCACTCACGGGCTGCTATATTCCTAGCACCGTTTTGACGACAGACCCTCAGACAACCAAATTGCTCCCCGATTCTACTTGTCCAAATAATGCACTTAATGCCCTTGAAACATCAAAGTGACTTCAACCCACCTGCCAAAATAGAGTGACCTCCTTGGTGGACCCCACCTTATGCCCAAATCTTGGCGTGGGTTGGGACACGTGGGCCGCCATGCCCTGATTGCCGCCCCTCCTGCAGTAGCTCCAAAATAGCCATCGACCTAGGGAATTATGCACCCCTGGGCCTGCCTTGCTAAAACTCCTTCCTGCAAAAGGTCAATGTTGATCCAAAATATATGTTAAGATTCTTAAGTAATGAATTATCAAATCTAACATTATTTTGTAGGATTTTGGCTAACCTTCCCCATGTTTTCATACCTCTTTCTCGCCCACAGGATATATGGAACTAGGTGTAGGACCCTCAGAGGTGGCTATAGAGAAAGACAAAGGAAAGAAGTTAGCCAAAGCACCTTGGGGTAAAGAGGAAAAATATCAAATGAAATACAAGTTCCAAGGGGAACCCCTCAACTCTAAGGTCACCACAACTTGGAAGGAGGTTTGAGATACAAACATCAGACACGTAGATATTGATGAATTCAAGAAAAGGGTCTGGATCAACCCCACCACATAAAGTGCCAGAAAGATCAGAAGCAGTGGATTAGCTAAGGCTGTCAGATTCCCACTAGCCGTCATTCCTCCTGAGCTTGTAATGACCTACAAGGGGCATATCAGCCAGAATCTAGAACAATAGTAGATGGAGATAGCAATGTTATGGTTGACTTGTTTGCTAATTCAATAGGGAAAACCTTCCATATCCCTACCTTCAGGGAGATGGAAGAAGCAATCAAGGAAGATGGAAAGGAGATGTGGGATGAAGACCCCCTCAAGTGCAAAATATTTATCAATCAATATTGGTTAAAAGAGAAGACATGCAGTGTAGCTAAGGTGCCCTGGGAGCTCTTCCGCAATGACTTCTACGAGGATTACCATGACTTGGTAACCTTATTGAGTAGAGTCATGGGCCTTCCAATTGCAGCCTACTTCTAGGAATGGATGTTATACTTTGTGGAGGAGATCCTCTTAGGCAAAATCAAGTTTTATTGGGCAAGAATAATTAGCAATTGCTTGGACAAGCAATTTGTAATTGTAAAGAAGACCTTGTGCTTCTACATGACTTCATACCTTATCTATTTTTTGGTTGAAAAGATAGTACAGGGTATTATTTGTGGCACCAAATACATAACTAGGTAGGGAATCAAAGGTCTATGATAGGTACCCCCAACTCCAATTCAGGAAATTCAATAGGAATTATTGTAGAGTCAATGATGCTTTCATAGGTCATATTATCATATTTCTCAAGGGTGACTTTGAAAGAAGAGTCTCCCATAGTGCTAATTCCTTCTTTTGACAATTCACCTTCTTGTTCATACAATTTCCAAAGTTTACCTATATTTGTGCTGAAGATTTCTCGGAGAAACCATACAAGCTGCCCCAATACTTGAATGAGCAAATAATATTGCTAGAACTCTCTCAGTAGCTGCATCATGCACATGCCCTCCTAAGCAGCAAACATAAGGTGGGGATTCCTTATCCCCTCTCCTTTGGCCAAGGGATGTACAAACTCCACACATCTTAATGTCAATACAATTCAGATAAAGAACTCGTGGAGTATCACTTGAAGTTCCACACTGCTCAGCTATGAATGGACCCCTATGGTAAACTTAAGAAGATGGTCATGGTTGAGTACACCCATTTGCATAATGTTGAGGACTTTTGGGCTAACTGCAAGGACAAAAATGAAGTGCGAATGAAGAACTACATGCACATGATGATGTATTTTGTGAAGAAGGTCAACTTGTTCCCTGTGCCGGATCAAGTGGTGGAGGATGAGAATATAGTGATGGATCCTTGGTATAATGCAGTTGTTAATCTGTCGCTACTGTTG
The DNA here is from genome assembly GCA_007258455.2 of Sequoia sempervirens. Lineage (NCBI taxonomy): Eukaryota > Viridiplantae > Streptophyta > Pinopsida > Cupressales > Cupressaceae > Sequoia > Sequoia sempervirens. The sequence continues at coordinate 60,964 of VDFB02366180.1, forward strand.
ATTGATTGGAATAAGCAAAAGGTTGATGGCCTCAACATTCTAACAAAGTCCATTGAGGCTAGAACTAAGGAATGGATTGATGGATAGATTTCCCAATTGAAGCAACAAGGAATCACCCTAACCTATGGAGAGCTTGAAGATGAACCGGAAAGTGAAACTAATAGTGGGATAGCTACTGCCCCAACTGGAGAAACTTTGAAATCTCCTCCAGTCACCAGGTCAAGGAAGAGGAAAGAAATGGCTAAAAGTCATCCCAATCCTAGGATTTATGCTAGAAAAGTAGTGGAGGGTGAATCCTCCAAGAGATTGAAGACATCAGGAATTCCCACCATCCAAGAGGACCCTCTCCATGAAGAAGAAGAGATAGAGTTCAACCAGCCAAAGTCTCCACCTACTACCTCCATTCTCGTAGCCACTACTACTAGTGTTGCTATTGTTGCAGCTGCTATGCCTACCTCTCAAGTGATGGTTGCTACTTCCCTACCTACAATGGATATCTTTCTCCACCTTGCTTCCACCCCTCCCACTACGCAAGTAATGATAATTGACTCTTCTTCCGCCACTACCTCTCCACTCTCCTCTTCCTCCATGACTTCGACAACATCTCTTCCACTGGCTACAACGATGATTCCAATGCCTGCTCTCTTGCTCCAAAATGCCTTCTCTTGCCATATGTAAAACATTCTTGTAGAGCTATCTAGGGTGTTGATGAACCCAACCATACAAGCTTCCTTGGCACAAATTGCTTCCAGTCTTCCTATCCATACTCCTCCAACTGAACCACCAAAAATGAAGGCCACAATGGAAATATTAGAAGAATTGGAGCAGCAAGAAAGGGAAGCTACAAAAGAGATGGAAGAGGAGGAAAATGATTACCATGAGCACCCCGAGTACCAGCATCTGACAATTGATAAAGTGGTGCATGAGGGAGAGGAGGAAGAAACACATTCATCAGAGGAAGACACTAAGGAGACAAGTGCCAAATATATTATGGAAACCTTTGACATGAAGTTAGAAGAGGAGTTGGCTCAACAACTCAAAGATGTTGGGGAGGAAGTAGAGAGGTAGCCTTTTGATGAGGAGAAGAATGCTGAAGAGGAAATGGAAGAAGACACTGAACCTCCAACTGGGGAACATGACCAAACCCTCAAACATGATGAAGAAATGCCTCTTTCTAAAGAGCAGTAGGAGAAAGAAAAGGAAGAGGGAGAAAAGATCCCCAAGTATAATGAAAAGGTGCTTCCTCAACATGACGAAAAGGAAAAGAAGGAAGAAGATAAGCCTGAGGAAGAGGCTAAAACTAAGAAAATCTTAGAATCAGAGCATCATAAAGAACATGGGAAAGATCGAGAAGAAGAAGAGAACTTTGAAGGGGAGGACAGCCCCAAGGAACATGCAGCCACTGAGTCCCCATGGAAAGAAACCATGTTCATCTAGGATTCTGATGAAGAAGAAGGAGAAAAGACAGAGAAGGAGACTTCGAGAAACAAGGAAATTGAGATCCAACATGACCTCAAAGAAGAATGTGATCATGAATCACCAAAAGGAGAATCTCAAATGCCTGAGTGGCTATAGAAATAACTAGAAAAGAAAGCCCCAACCTCAAAGGATCTGAGGGCAAGGCTAGAGGCAATCTTGGCTTGAGCCCAAATAAGCACAAAGAAAGAGAAGAACCTAAAGGTCAGATCTCAGTTGACCATGGATGCATCTAGATCCAAGACCATACAGATTGCCACTCTAGTTGTGGGAGAAGAAGGGGTGAGCTACAATGTCTCCACCCTTGATCTAGGAACTGCGGCAAGGGGACAAAAAATTGATCATCTCCAAGGGTCCATTGCCACTATCGTGCATCAAATATATAAAGATAAAACCTCCGAGGAGTTGAAGGCATAGGTGGCTGATTTGATAACATATATTCAACAGTGGTCATCAGTTGAAGAGATCCCTACCACATCCTGAATGTTGTTGCAATTGTTGTCCAAGGATCACATTGATCAGCTAGAGAAAAGAAATAATTGGACAAAGGCCATGAAGGATTGGTTCAAGAAAGTCCTCTACAATGGAAACATGAGCATAAGCCATGTTGTCAAGACTGTAACCAACAAATTTCTGGAGTTGCAGAGAGTGCTTGAGGGAATAAGGAAGTTTTGCACTGACTTCCTCGAGTTATACAAGATTACGTATCCCAAACTTGAGGCTATCCTCAAGGTACCTGATGGATCCTAGGAGAAGGAGTTTTCTTTGGTAAAAGATGATCATTGGCTCGTGGAGACATGGAAACTGAGCCTTAACCACATAAAAGAGGTGTTAGAACAAGTGCTCCATGAGGTGGAGCTAGAGATTGATTGGATCAAGGAACTTTGGGCTGCCTATGAAGAATACCTCAGGCTGATGATAGACTTTGATTTGCCTACTGTCAAGCTAGATCCAAAAAATATAAAGCCCTACTTTCACAAGAATATGGAAAATGGGACCACGGATGCACTGACACTAGATTTCATGAGTTTTGTTGCTCTCTCCTTTGCTCAATCCGAGTAGGTGATTAAGAATGTGGAGAAATATGATAGGTACTAGGATGATCTCACAAATAAATCCAGAAAGTTCAATTTCTAGGTGATCCAATCAGATATATTGGAGTGGTATAAGCTCTAGGGATTGATAGGCAAGTTTGTGGAGTATGCCACCTTAAAGAGTAATGAAGGAATTCTTGTGATTGATGATGAATTCCTTACGGTGTAGCTACAACAAAAGGAAATCAACAAAAGACAAAAGAGCTACAGTGCTGCCACAAGAAGACAAAATAAACTAGAGGACAAGGATGTAATTTTAAATTGTAATATATTTGGGGGTAGGTGAAACCCTAATTTGTAGTGAATATTGGCCACACAATGCAAATCAATCTTGTCCATTCAATTTTCTTTTTGGACACTATAAATAGAAGATCTCCTCTCATTTTCAAGAGAGAGTTGAGTTTTTTTAAAGGCATGCTACTGAAATTTAAATAGAATTTCATTGGCTTTTGGTGAATTTTTGAGTTTTAGTTGCATATTACATGGTTCTTCTCCCATATTTAGTTAATTTGAGTAGATTTACTTTGTTGTTTTGCATGTTTTAGCTTGCTTTAGTAGATTAGTTAATGTTGTTCACTAGTTTTGAAGAATTTTGTTGTGTGCTGGCAACCTTCCTTGTCCATACTTTTTGTTGTTTATTGATGGTAAATAGATGTGTAAAGTTAGTTTGGGCATAAACTAAAAAATACTCTAAACTTCTATCTTTTATTCATGCTTATGGTGAATGAATGGTTGAATATTTGCAGTCCTTAGAAACTTGCACAAATTTCATGAGACTGTGAGGTAATTTGGTTAAGTGGAATTCTATTTTAGGAAAGTTGTCCGCAGTAGAATCCTCCATGATCATTGTTCATTACTAGTTCAAATCCAAGAACCTCCTTTCTTCGCTACCCTTTTTCCTTTTCTTAGAAATTACCTATACTAAGGTTCATTGCACATTGTAAAGCCAAACCTCAAGCTGAAATAGGAATTTAAGACTATTGTTTGAACCTGCAGCAATTGCACACTAACTTCCCCATCACAAGAACTCCATTTTAAGATCCAACTTCCCTCCAGCCTAACTTTGTAAGTCTTCCATGTGATTACCAGCAAAATCACATTCAACCAATTGATAAATTTCATGCAAGTCATGACCTAACACCCGAGAGACCTTGGGGTGATTTTCAGTAACTCGTTGGAGATTTCCTTTCAAGAGAGGTAGTGCACCTATGCACTGCCTGTGTTGAGAAAGTGATAAAACACCCATCAACACATCTTTTCAACCATCATCTTCATTTATTTTAGCAATCTCACATCTCAATCCAATCCTAATCCATTCAATCTAGCACAAATCATTTAATCGCATCTTTGGTCTAGTTACTAGCCTTTCTACAAGCCTTAATCCAATCATCATCATCGGGATGTATCCTTCCCTATGCTTTGTGTTGTTTTTGGATATATCATTCCCTCATCAACAACACTCTCATTATCATCATTAGGATGCATCCTTCCCTATCCTTTTTTTTGTTTTAGGATATCTCGTTCCCTCATCAACAACACTCTCATCTTCATCATTGGGATGTATCCTTCGCCATCCTTGTGTTTTTTTCAGATATATCATTCCCACATCAACAACACTCCTATCATCATCATTATTGGGATGTATCATTCCCTATCCTTGTGTTATTTTGGGATATATCATCCCCTCATCAACGACACTCCATCCATCATCAATCAATCTTGGATTGTAGCTTTACTGGGGAAACATCATATTTATTCTTGAATCCATTTGTGCTTAATTTATTATCATATTCTCCTTACATTATCTCTTCCTCTTCCCATCCCACATTCTATCCCTCATTTTACATCATCTCATCTATTTCGAGAGCACACCTATGTTCTCTTAAACCCACATGTCCTCTCGAGGGGGCATCCTCAATCACTAATCTTCACCTTCACTCCCATCATCTCTCTTCCTAGTCACTCCTTTGAATGACTAGGGCATCTTTCACAATCTAACCATCTTCTTCCAAGTAATATTTTTTAATCTTCTTTGAAATGATGCTACTTCATAACACCATCTCAAAGAAGGGAAAAATGTAGACACCTAAATTTGACCACTTACGTTTGGTAAAATTTACCCCTTTTTCATCTAAATATCCTCTTATCCACATTAATTAAATAATATTTCTATTATTCAATTAATTCCCCCAAATTCTTCTAAACCCCTAAAGTATTTAATTAAATAATTAAATACTTTATCCTTTATCCTTTTTCTCAAAGAATTAAATAAATAAATAATCTATTTATTTAATTCCTCACATATCCCATCCCCCATAATCTACACCTATCCCTAATCCACTTGCTAATCCCATCATTAGGGATGTGCACATTCCTAATCCATGATTAGGAGGTGTCACATCCTCCAACTTTTACAAGTGGGACCTTAATCCCCATTAGCCACCTAGCCTTCCTATAATCTTTAATTAATTATCCTAACTTACTCATTGGTCAACTCTCCCCATTCCCCAAGGAATTTTTAATTCCTTTTGTCTTCCCAAGGTCCTTTTGAGGAAAACTTTCAATTCCTCTCTCATCCCCCAAGGAATATTAAATTCCTTTTCTCATCCACATGAGGATTAAAATGGAATTTTAAATTCCCTCTTGTCACATCCCTCCCAAGGGTACTTGCAAGTACCCTCCACCTCATCCTCTCCTCTCCCCATGTGATGACACTTTTCATCACCATGTAGGTTGAGATGTCTCAAGGTCTCTCAAACCTTGATCTCAACTTCCAATCCTAACCCTCCATCTAAAATCTTTCAATCTATATACCCAAACACTTAGCCATTTTTCACTGGAGCACCATTATGTTGCCAAAATTTCAAGTGAGCACACAAATAATCACACATAATGGGCACATCTACATGAAAAAAGGATTTATATGTTGGTTTGAACTCTTTATCACCCAATCTTGAGTCTTTTTCTTGTTTTTAGTCTTTTGCTTGATTTTCTTATATTTTAGTAGATTAAAAACACTGCACAGGGTTTTAAATTTGTAAGTTGGGTAAAATAGCTCCCCTTCAATGGTTGCTCATAGTGGTCTACTAATTCATTGGTCAATTATCTCCAACTACGTAATTTCCCTTGGTTTTCACCCATCATCCATTAGTACCATTGATAAGGTTTGGATTCTAAATGTAGTGAGGCTATGTTAGCCATTTCATCATCCGATATATTATGGAGTTTAAAATATTTTTACATGAGACTTATTCATGAAGTTACATTCATATCATCAAACTTATATATATTTTAGGTAAGTTTAATTTTAAACCTTGAAAAGATTGACCTATTCCTTGATTTTGTTTATTAGGGTTATACCCACCTTGGTGGATTTTTTAACCCCTTAACTTTAACAGTATTATTTTTTTAAACCTGCATAATCCCTCATTTAAGGATGTTGTAATGGTCAAATAAGTTATTCTTAATGAATGGTACCACTTTTCACAATTCAATCAAATTATTCCCTTAATTTTTGGTAGTGGATAATAAAGATGGTCATTGATTTTATCATTCATAAAAGATTCCTTTGGTCCTAAATATGACATAGATTCAAGTTTAATTTTATTTTTAACTATATATTCCTCTTTATTAATCAAGGGATGATAGTATCTAGTACGAGTTGTAACCATAACAATTAGAACATATGCTAAGATAGGTTTTGAAATTTATGGTTTGACTAAAGATTGACCACTAAATTAAGGAGCTTATTTCATGTCTAACACAAAATTATAAAGAATTAATCCTACCTATTTTTTTGTAAGGTTTCCAAATATATATATATATATATATATATATATATATATATAGCATCATAAATTATCACCCATGAGAATTTCACACTATGTTTTTCTCTCCCTAAGTGTATGGACCTAATTGTACACCTAATTTCCTAAATTATTCACCCTATAGCCCATTTGAATAATTATCAAGAAAACCCATGTGGAAAACCAATGCATTCATTTAATATTTTTCTCCTGATACTTTGTCTCCTATAAAATAGGGCTAGGACTAAGTCACCCTAGGCGACTTAGTTCCCTTATTTTTTCTCCAAAACTTAATATGTGTCAAAATTTTATTATTTGAATTTCAAATGTCAAATTTTGGCTAAAGAGATTTATTTTTTGGGAAATTAGGCTAAATTTCTATAAATACCTAGTCATTTCATCATTTAAAAACTAATTGGAAATATTTAGCAATGATTAGATATTAAGAGCATTATTAAGCAAGTCAAGAGCATTCAAGAGCAGATTTATTATAGAAATTCAATATCAAAGCATCATGTCAAAGTGTATGTAAGCTTGTTCATTTTTATGTTATCATATTATTTGTGAGATCTAACCCTTGTAGGTCTTCAAGAAAATCAAGTAAACGATAATCAAGCCTTGAGGAGATTTGTATGACTTCAATCCTTCAAGGAAGCAATTTTTGGGTGGTGATTTGTAGTCCATTGTTGATTGATCATTCATTTATAATTTTTCCTTATCCCTCAAAAGGATAAGCTCTCTTTCATTGATATTACCATCGTGGAGGTGGAAACACCAACATAGGGTTTGATTAAGGAAATCCCCTATATGGAACAACCCTTCCTCTCTCTTTGAATGTGCGAGTTTTAGATCTTAATAAGACTGGGAGAATATTGAACATCATTTATCCATTACTACAATCAAACCCTCCAACTTGAAAAAAAATAAAAACTCAATTATAACAATATTTGACAATATGACAACTGGAAAAAGAAGGCTTTGATCTAACACAAGAGGACTGTGAAATTAGATTGAAATTCCTCTACTAGGACATAATCACCTAGGGTGACTAGGTCCTCAAAAATAAGCCCCAAATTCATATGCCAGGTGCATAATTCCTTGCCCAATCTATTTCTAAAGTTAGAATTTGTTTGTGGTTTTTTGTGTCAGCTATATTTACATTAGAATAGTTATTTGCTTCATTAGCCTAGTTAAAACATTGCATTTCATTCCAAAAATCATTCTAAGCTTGGTCAAGGGAAAGTTGACTCATATTTTATGTTGTCGGTCAGTATTATACCTTGTCCAAATCCATCAAACCCCTGCTACCTCAAATCTTAAATGAAATATTATGGAAAAACACCATTGAAATCCTAGGTGAATCCTAGGGTTTCACTTTTCCTTCATTTCATTTTGGTGAACATGTGATGAAATAAAAACTCAACCTATCAAGAGGGGATACTCTCTAAATCCCACTATCGAATCCTTTCTCAAACACCATTCAACAAATAGCAAATATTTTAATGCAAAAAAATAATTATGAAGAAAATTCCATTAATTCAAACTTGCACAAATGACTTACAAATATCTATATATTTGATTATATCAGATATTATAGACAATAGGTCTGATATAAAGAAAGAAAAAATTTATAATCAGATTTTAAATATGAAACTACTAAGCAAACATAGTTGCAATTTCTCTCCTTCACTACAAACTTCAAACAACAAAAATTTGCACTTGAAATTTTCAATTTGTGGATGAATCCAAATTCAACCATGGAATTAATCTTCCATTTTCTATCTCAAACTCTCTTAGACCTAAAAAATCATGGATTCTACCTTATTTCTTCAAAAATCCATCCCTGCAAAGCACCAACTTCAATTTGGTAGCAAAAACCCCCGATAATGACCAAAATAAAGTATATAAATTAACTCCTTCACACATTTCATGTAACTCCAAATTTTCTATGTGTGGAAATGGACAATATGCTTTCAAAAAATAATTTAAAATAAATAAATGTTGAAAAAGCATCTTTTTATAACCTCCATCAATGATTGGCCAAGAAAAAGCATCCACTTCCTCACAAATAGGAGCCCTAGAATAGAAAAGCCAAACTACTTGCTCTTGGGTATCCAAATTCTTCATGGAAAAGTTTAGGAATAATAAATTAGCTATCATAACTTGTAACTCTCCAAATCCCATGCCAAAGAAGGCATATTTGAAGATTTTTCCTTGAAAATGCCACAAAAATGAGTCCAAAACAACATAAAATTGCAACATAGCAACTTGGCCAAATATTTTAGGCCTTATTACAAAAATTTATTCACCTACAATATGAAAAGACCAAACTAAAGAAAAAATTAAAATTAAATATTTTTTTGGTTGATGCAAGATTTACATTCAATTGTGGATGCTCCTACATCAACATGACATGTTAACATTATATACCTTTTGAAGTTTGAGAAAAATCATCCTAGATCTAGGTTTAGGATTGCATTGTGTTTCATTGTTCATTTAGGCATTCATTTTTACATCATAAAAAGCATAAAAATTCAAAAAATTGATTACAATATTGCATTTTAGGTGGCAATAGGGTTAATTTCAATCATCTTAGGTCAAATTTACATTCCAATTGCATTTCTAAAATGTGCATTAGGTCATTTAAATTTGAAATAAAATTTGAAAGTGTTCATTGCATTCATTTAGGAATCTTGCATATAGCTCAAAAAGTGAAAATTGTATTGTTTTATTTTAAAAAGGTATCAACATCATCATTTTCAGATTTAAGCATATTAGGATCAGTCAATTGTTGCATCTTAGATCTGGAAATTGCATTTACAATTTTCATTTATTGATTGAACATTTTACAATCTTTTGCACACTTGCATTTTAAATTACATAATCATAAATTGGGAAAAATTATGGAAAACTATTCACTGTCACACCTATATACACAGAGAAACAAGAACTTCAAATAGTATTGTACACAGTCAAATTTTAAATTTTTCAAAAACCTATGTAGGATGTAGTTTCCCTAGGAACCCTTTCTAGTCATTTTAAGCTATTTGTTTTTGTGCAAATCCTTGTGTGTGTCCTTTGTTCAGATCTAGTTTCTATTTTACAACTCTATCTTTAGACCTATCCATTTTTTCTCATTTGATCCATAAGACAAGTAACAACATGTTTCCTTTTCAAAGATGTGGTTTTTATATGGTAACACATGGCTTGCATAATTATAATTTTTCCTCTTATGAGAATAAGCCAAGGAAACAAAATGAAACCATTGACAATCATGTTAGTTATTCTACCACTTGTGAGAATGTTTTGGTGCAAGAGGATGCAAGCATGGGTAATCATGACAATCATAGCTTTTCTTCTCCTTATACCTCACCTCCTTGTGAAGAATGTATCTTGGTGTTAGAGGATCCAATTATTGAGCATCACATGAAAATATTGTTTGTTTCTCTCCCAATACCTCTCCCACTTGGAAATATATTGTGGAACAAGAGGATGACATAATTGATACAAATAATTGATTACATAGATAAATATACTAAGGTGACATTAGATCCCCCATCAATAGAAGATCATCAATAAGTAGTTAACTCAATGGAGGTTAAGAATTCACAATTGACTATTAGATCTCCTTTAGTTATTGGACCTTTTGAAACTCCTTTAATTATTAGACCTCCTAAAATTCCTCTAATTATTGAACCTTCTAAGTCACCTCTCATTACAGTACCTCATAAACCTCATGGTCATATCCTTAACTTTTCAAAACAACTCACTAGTAATCATGTATCACAACAACCAAGTTATCATGCAATTTCTAACACATATAACACTATAAATAATAAGAAACTAAAGTAAACACAATAATCCATCTCATTACCCCAACCATACCTTCCACCCACACCTAATATTCATCAGCATAGTGGTAAAGAATATGATTTTGTTTAGAAACTTTGTTATACTCTAGCCAAGATCTCCCTTTGGGATTTGATTCAAACATCCCCTACATGCCATAGGATGCTCAAAGAGGCTTTTCAGAAGATTGATGTCCCAATTTCTATTAAACCAAATAATGTAGCAACCTTGTTTGATTGTATGCAAGTGAAAAATTTGGATATTACATTCCCTCAACATGAACTACCTTTGCTTGAGATCCAAAATAAACATGAAACCTTAATGATAATGGTGGTCATTAATAAAATTGGAGTTAGGAATACCCTCATAGATAATAGATCAGGTCTTAATGTTTATAGCATTGATCTTCTAGATAAAATGGGTATGGATAAGAATCTTATAGAACCTAATGATCTTTCAATCTATGGATTTGATAATTTTAATAAGCAACCATTAGGAGTGATCACAATACCCATTAAGGTATGACCAATGATTTTACAAACACCTATTCATGTCATGCTAGAACCCCTTTCATATAATATTGTCCTAGGTAGACCATGGAATCATGTCATGAAGGGATTCCCATCTAATATTCTTAGTGAGATGAAGTATGAATATAATAACAAAATATACACAATTAAACCAAATGAACAGAGTTATAATTTACAAGTCAAAGTTGAACATGACACTTCCAACTCTCTTGATACTTTGATTCCAACTTAAAAGTAGAACCTGGATACATGTCAAACACAAAGAAGAGTTTGTTTTACCCATGATGAACTATTTGGATAATGATTGGGGATCATTATATTTTACACCTTATTTCAAAGGGGAGTCTAAAATCTCACCATCAATATCCCAAGAACCTATACAAATTTATGATAATCCTAATTGTATGTCATATATAATAAAACTCTTAGATGATGATTGGGGTTCATTAGATTTTACACACTACTTTATGGGAGAGTACAAAATATCACAATCTAAACCTAATGATTCTTATGTTTCATTTACTTAGTCTAGTTCTACATCAATAGATTTAAAAAAATCACCCCATGATGGTGAATGAGGCTCTTCAACTCCCATCCCTCATGAGTGTGAGATGATTAACTTTAATAAACTTAAAAAGGATTTGTGTGCTCAGGAAAAAATCCAATTCTTCTTAGGATCATGTAGATATAATCACTTCATATGAGCTAGAAGAATATTACAGGCTTGAATACAAAATTCTTTCTAAAAATGGATATAATGCAAGTTCATGAAACAAGATGATAAGGATCAAGTGAAGTCTATACCATTCTTTTCTAAATAGATTCTAGGTTTCCAACCATCATCCCCATCTTCATCTAGTTTTTTATCATCTATTACATATGTATGGAATCTTGTAGTAAGTGAGAAATCCTTTCTTCACAAAAGAGAAGAATGTCTCCTATTACTAATCACGAGCATATTTTGTTGAGGCTTCTCAAAGCCCACTTGATATCTCTTCCTCTGAAAAAATGAAAGAAATTTTATAACAAAAACTTGTTTTGTGCATATATCATCATGGTCATTATACTAATAAATGTCAGGCCTTGAGTAATAAAATTCAACAACTTAAGGATTGTGGTGCTCTTCCATCTGGTGGTGCACCTAATCACTCTAAACAATAATGATCTTCATCCTTTGATGTTGCTCCTCACTATGTGGAATTTATAGCTTTGTATATTGGTTCATTATCATTTATGGTGGTAAAATCTTAGGTACGACCATATTTTCCATGGCAACAACACAATAGTCTCTTGTGTGGTTGTCTTTGCCTCTACACTTGGGCGGAAAGGATAACTAGTTTGAAGGTGTGCATTCTTTTATCCTTAAAATACTAACATAGAAAGTATGTTGACATTTTAATGGGGGCATATATTCTCCCTATCCATTTCATACACGTCTTGTGAGATTTAACCTATTGGCATACCCCCTTGGTGGTGGTGCTTTTTATAGCACCCCCTAAGGCGTGGTTATAAATTTGTCTTCTTGGACACATTTATGCACTTCTTAGGTGATATTTTCCATCCCCTTAGATGTTTATGCACCTTCTTAGGTGATTTTTTTATCCGCTTGGATGTCAAAATTTGGCAAGATAGTCCATGGATTTCGCATAATGCAGCTTGCTAGATCCATGTGGCCCATATGTGATTTTACATCCTTGTGAGAGTATTGTTTTGTTTAGACAACAAATTTGATGGATGGCATTTGGTATTTGAGACAAATTGAAGACTGAGATCTCTTTTCCTTATCTTGAATCAAATCTATTTAGTACTAACCTTATTATTTTTTGTCTCTTTTGTGTATTCTTCATGTTTGCATTGTGTTTGGATCATGTTTTTTTCTATTTTTTCATCATCTTTATGTTATGTTATGTCATGTGTTTTCATCATGTATGCATCATGTATGTTTGTGTATGTTGTTGTGTTACATTATATACATGGGTGTTCCTTTGTACTTATATTGGTTTACCATGGGATCTTGAATCCTGGGGGCTTGGGCACTCCCCCTAGATTCATTGGACCATTCTATCTCTTCAACATTTAGATAATCATACCCCTCTTGACATATTTTTCTACTTTAGTGTGATTTTGAGCATAAGTGCATACTCTCACTAAAGTGGGGGTTAAATGTAGCATTTTAAATTGTCACCCATGACAATTTCACACTATTTTTTTTTTCCCCTAGTGTATGGACCTAATTTTACACCTAATTTCCTAAATTATGTATTTTATAGCCCATTTGAACAATTATCAAGAAAACCCATGTGGAAAACCAATGTATTCATTTAATATTTTTCTCCTGACACTTTGTATCCTATAAAATAGGGCCAAGATTAAGTCGCCCTAGGTGACTTACTCCCCTATTTTTCCTCCAAAATTTAATGTCAATGTCAACATTTTATTATTTGAATTTGATATGTCAAATGTCGGCCATCAAGATTTAATTTTTGGGAAATATCTAGAAATAATTGGAGATCAAGAGCAATCAAGCAAGTCAAGAGGAGTTGAGAGTAGATTTATTGTGGCAATTCAATACCAAAGCATCATGTCAAAGTGTATGTAAGTTTTTTCATGTTTATGTTATCATATTATTTATGATATCTAACCCTTGTAGGTATTCAAGAATATCAAGCAAACAACAATCAAGCCTTGAGTAGATTTGTATTACATTAATCCTTCAAGGAAGCCATTTTTGGGTGGTGAGTCACATTCCATTATTAATTCATCATTTATTTATTATTTTTCCTTATCCCTCAAAAGGATAAGCTCTCTTTCATTGGCATTTCCATTGTGGAGGTGGAAACACCAACACGAAGTTTGATTGAGGAAAACCCTCATACAACACAACCCTTCCTCTCTCTTTGAATGTGTAGGTTTCAAATTTGAAGAATATTGGGAGAAGATTGAAGGTTGTATACACCTAAAATCGGTCATGACATCTAATTAATTAAATACTAGTTATTTAATTAATATTCGACTACGTATAAATAAATTCTCAATTTATTTATATTGTTCATATTTTCTAATTCTTCAAATCTAAAATCATATTCTTCTAATTTAATTAAATAAATAAATTTCATAGGCTTGTTTTATTTAATTAAGTTTCACTAATCCTGGATTAGGAATTCAAGCACATGTCTACAACTTTTTATGCCACCTCACCAAGGTTACATGAAATTAAATAATTCTAATTTTTAAATTAGAATTATTTTCAAACACATGGCTTATTCCTCACAGACTTCTTCAACCAATTTTCAAACACATGGTCTTTTCTTCTCACACTTTATTCTTCCATCCATTTGGTATGTTTCCTTTGGTCAAGAGATTCCTCCATCCATTTGGCATGTTGACTTTGGTTAAGGGGACACCTTCTTGATTCTCTCCATCTCCACCATTCATTCCTGTTGTTTGAATCTGAACCGTTGATTGTTGCCACATCACAAGATTCTTGGAAAAATCCTATAAATACAACCCTTTTCCACTATATTTTGCATCTAAATTTGAGTAGAGTTATCATGCAGGAATATCGTTTGAGCATTGGAGAATTTTGGAGTCTTATAGTTACATTCAATATCATGTTTTGCATCATAGTTAGATCTTAGAATAATAGTTGCTTCATAGTTGCATTTTACATCCCACTTTGCATCATAGTTGCATTTTATATTAGCATATTCATAGTTAGCATTTGAGCATATGTAGAATCATCCTAGTTTCATATCATAGCATTTACATTGTATAATCTAACACCATCATCCATTCATCATAGTATCCATTATCCTTTCCATCGTATAGTTTCATGTAGGAACTTAATTGGCTTGCATGTTGAATATTATCTCATTTCCTAAGTTATCATTTTAACAACCATAGTGCACATAGAAATCTGAGGGCCAAATGGTTTAATAAATCTTTGGGAATAGAGGACAATGAGACGTTCTTAAAATATTTTTTTAACTAAAAAATAGAGTAGTTTACTTATTTCAAATCTTTGATATAACTCATTTCATTAAGGTTTGTGTTGATTTACTATTTCTCCCACATTTCACACACACACAAAGGTCATTTATCCATTATTGTAATCAAACCATACACCTTGACAACAAATAGAAACTCAATTACAACAATATCTGACAATGATCCAACATGTGACAACCAAAAAATGAAGGATCTTATTTGACACTAGAGGACTATTAAATCAAATCTAGGATTCCTCTACTAGCCCTAACATAGTCACCTAGGGTGACTAGGTCCTCAGAAATCAACTCCAAATTCATATGCTAGGTGCATAGTGCTTGCCCAGTCTATTTCTGAAGTTGAAATTTATCTATGATTTTTTGTGTCTATTGTATTTGCATCAAAATAGTTATTTTATTCATTAGCCTAGTTAAATATTTACATTTCATTTCAAAACCCATTCCAAGTTTGGTCAAGGGAAAGTTGACTCACCTTTCAAGTTGTAAATCAATCTTACACCTTGTTCAAATCCATCAAACCCCTGCTACCTCAAATCTTAAATGATATTGTGGAAAAGAACCATTGAAATCCTAGGTGAATCATAGGGTTTCACTTTTCCTTCATTTCAATATATATTTTTAAATTCCAAAAATTGTAGTTTATAGAGAAAAATAATGAAAAAAATTGACTAAATTTATTTTTTTTGGCGGAAGGTGGTGAGCCTATATAATATATTAATATTAATAAGTAGTTACAAAATTGTCATGAGAAATTGACTAAAATTTGACCACTAAATTAAAGAATTTATTTTATTATTAATAGTAAAGTGAAAAGAGCACACCCTATCTAATTTTTTATAAGCTTTCCAAAAATCTATTTTAAAAAAATTCTAGAAATTTCAGCCTATAGAGTAAATTAATGAAAAAAATAAAATCTCAAAAAAATGTTAGAAAACTTACCTTCAAAGTTTGATTTGTTTACATCTTATCTAATACATACCTCAAAACCCAAAAAATCCAAACCCAAATTTACAATGGTTTGGAAGTTATGGTGGTAAAATAAAGAAAAATAGGGGTATGGGCTAGTTAAGATATGTGGATTGAAATGTGATAAGGATCCTATTTCTCACTATTTATTAGGAAATGATATCCACACAATGATTTGATTAACAACCCTTAGGTGAATCAAATCAAAGTGGGAATCTTCATATTTCTTGAAGGATGGGTGTCAAGGTCAAACAACATTTTGTGGGGGGGGGCAAATAAAAATAGAAAATCAACACCAAAATGCAATCTAACACTTGAAACAACAATATTAAGCTCAATACTGAAAAAACAAGAAGTTAGATTGCCGATCAGAGAAGGGCAGGATGATATTTACCTGTCACCAAAAGTGTTTTTTCCAAAGTAGATCTGAGACTCATTCACCCATGGGTGAATGGGTCCACTGTCAGTTTTTTTCTATAGCTTTTAGGAGCCTTTGATATAGATTTGAATCTTCCAATTTTCCCAGGTTTCATAGTTGGAATGTTAGAAATGGCTTCAGGATCTTAGTTTACATGATATGACAATAATTTTGACATATTTTGCAACTTTGACAACTTTGTAAATCTTTCACTTTAGAAGGTCTTCAAACTTTCTTCAACCTAAATCTACAATCACACATACAAGAGAGAAAATGTTTATTTTTGGTGAATAGGGGTTTGCCTTGGTCAAACCCTATTTTTATAATCAAACCTTGAATTGAAATAATGGAACATGAAAGAGGGAATGAAGAATGAACAAAGCTATGTTACCACTCAACAAACCCTTGAATGAAACCTTGATAATAGAGATCTTAGGAAGTCTATAACTTGCATGAGATGGTTGAATTGGATGTGGATCTTGACACTTGAATCTTTCTTGAAATAATGCTTTGAATGCTTGACTAGATCATGAAACCTACATCACAATGTTAGCTCCAAAAACATGTATGATGCAAGAAGAATTTGATATGATGAATGGATCTTGAAATATGCAATAAAACTTTGATATATCTACTCTTGAATTCCCTTGATCACTTGTGAAAATGTTCTTGAAAATCATATAAAGTTGCTAGGTGAAACATAGTGAAATAACCTTGTATTTATAGGTATGTATCCTTAATTTCCCGAAATTCAAATATCACAAGCTGGCATTGAATTGCAGATTTGAAATCATTAAAATACTACCAAAAACATAATTTAAATTTGCTTCCTAAGGTTTAGGGAGGACTCATTCGCCCATTAGGTCCATAAACCTAGGACACACATTGCTCATTGTGAAGTGTTATGTTTAGGCATTAATAAATGTTGGGTTTCCCCTTTAGAAAATGTAATTAATTAGGCTTGGAACATGAATTAAAGGGCCAATTAAGGCATAATTAAGACCAATTAATTAAAAGGGCCCAAATAAGTGTGTAAATGTAATAAGATACATTTAACAAAACTAAATTAAGGAAATATTAAGTCCAATTTGAATTAGGAGGGCCCAAAAAAGTGAGAAAAATGTAAAGGGTTACATTTTTCTACACTACATTT
>VDFB02366183.1:0-42048 GCA_007258455.2 Sequoia sempervirens
ATCTATATTATTTAAAAATAGCAAGAATAGAATTTGTAGAAAATTGAATGTAGTTTCCTAAACTACTAGGTTTGTTTAAAATGAAAATAAATCTATTTGTTGAAAATTTGGAAATTTCAATGCAATAGTACTTAAATTTGAGGAAAAAAATAAGTAGGTGTTTATTAAACCACCCTAACCACAATAAATGATTAAAAAAAAATTATAAGTTTTAGCTATAGAAGTAGAGGACTCATGTCCCAATGTGATGTATATTTTTTTGTAATTTTTTTTCCAAGTAAATAATTAATTATGAATTTTTTATTACAACTTTTATAAAATATAAAAACCTCATATGTCTGACCACCTTAACTTGGTCAAAACTTCATGAAATTAAATTTTTATTTTTTTAATCCTATAGTATGTGAAGCATAGAATGTGATGCATGTTTTGGATTCAAAAAATGTGATACCATTTGAAAGATATAGATTTTTTTCAATCAGCCTATCAATCAACATTTTAGTCATAATTTTAATAGAAAATGAATAATAATTACTTATTAAATTCAAATTAAAGCATAATTTATATTGGTGGAAAGCTGAGGATCTCTTTTAAAAACCCTTTTTCGTTTCATCAATTTTTGGTTAAAAAAAAGTCGTCAGCCACATACCCATCATATTGCCACTTTTTGGCCCATCATGATCCTGCACATACCCTGGAATGACTTAAGTCATGATTTAATAAAAAAATCATAATGAATTTAAGATCGATGTCATAAATCTTTTATCAAGAATGTCGTTGATACATATTACCACCAATGAAAGCTTAACCAAACCCAATAGGATTTGATACCTTTTTAGATGCCGACATAGAGTTATGTAAAATAATGAAATATTGTGGCTATCTAAAAAACAATATGACTTTATTCAAAGTCATTTACCAATGCAATAAGGCTCGATAGGAGTGTTATCATTTCTATCAAATGCTTAAGGAAACCTGATAGGGTTTACTTAATTTTAAATGTCGACTCCTTTATGCCTTTATAAGAGATGAACTTTGATAAAGGCTTTTATTAATAAAGGTCATAGTGGTAATACCATAATGCCTAAAGCCTTAGACAAATTGCATATGCCAAATGTATCAATAATACCATCAAACAAATAACATTGCCTAAACCAATATGAATTCAATGCTAAAAATGATTCTGCCATAATGTATGACACAAAGACTTGTAAATATCTTGAATATACCTATGGCATCCAGTAATAAAGAACCATCCTGACATAATGAAGCCATCTGTCAAACTGAAAAGCAATGTCATTCCAATATAGTCATAACCATCTACAAATGAATATCATCATCATCCTGAATGAGAAGAAGCATGAAGATCCTGTAAATGAACCAAACTAAATACCAATCCAACCCTGTAAACTCTGAAGCATAATAGGCAACAATAATTCAATGCAAGTATATGGGGACATGCCAACCAATCCAAGATACCATCAACCTGAATCTACACCTGTAAATACCATAGCACTATTTGTGATTTTTTCATCAAGGACAAACAATTGAGGGGTGAGAACAACAAACTCCCTCTTTGTCCTTGATGGAAAAACACAAATCTCTCTCCACCTTTTTGTATCAAAGACAAAGGGTAGAAAAAATGTGTAATACCTCAAGTAGATGTATATACCAATATATGTAACATATGAACATGTTGATATTATAGCAAGAATAACAATATGTCCTTTCCAATAATCTCAGTCCATATCATCAACACCAAAGAAAAGAAAACATAATATTATAATGCAACAAACCCAATTATCAAAAGATACCTGAAGATTGAAGACTTGTTACCTTGAACATACCACCTTCTTTGTCATGTTAAACTCCATCCTCCATTGTTACCTCATAGGAAAAAATGATTTGATTAGCACTGATACATTGAATCACAAGAACATCTAAGAGGATTTTCACCCAGATGCTTCCAAGACAAACCATTACATCCAAAACTCAAGTATCCAAAATAAGCTCATTTAAAACAAAGTGCACTATGATGTTACAAACTTCTTAATCCAGTCAACCACTAGTTCAAGCAATATAAGCAACCACTATGAAAATCATTGGAAATATAATAGAGCAACAAAGTAGTTTACTATCCAAAATATATCACTGTACATAAAGCAACAAGAACCAATAGCATATAATGATCCAGAGCACCAAAAGTGGACAAACAAGCTGCCAAAGCAAACCAATGCACCATGACAATGTATTACCAATGCACATTGCATCAACTTACCAACTATAAACACAATGTTACCAACATGAATAACCATGTACCGGGGCATCAACTATGACAACATTAAAGATATTATGAGCTTCTCCCCCAAACAAGATTCTCACTAGAAATTTTTTTCAAGCATAGTACTATCATAAAACATGATACTATCACAATGTCACAAGCACTTACACAAGCAAATATCAAGATCCTCTTACCAATATAATGTCTTTGAGTTAATTTCCATAACTCTTCATAACTGCTACAAAGTATTGAAATTCTTGAAAGATCTTATCATTTATGTTCATTGTTATTGCTTTCACTCTCTAATTGGTTTAAGCAATGTTCCTTGTCCTTCTACTACACACCATATAGTTGAACCTTCTCTATCAACATAAACCATCACAGTATGCTGGCTAAAAGAATCCAAGATATATATAGCTCAAATATAACATAGAGATTATCACAACATTATTAGAACTTATATCTACAAGTCACATTTTCAACATGTCCTCTAGAATCTTTACCATCTGATATTTGAATAAGAACACTTAACTTCAATCATTAATCTACAATCTTCCAAGAGCATGAGTGCAAACCAATGACAAACATTTATCTTTGATACTCAATCAATTCTTCTTAGAGACAATGATTTATCAAGATGTATTCAAGGTTTGATTAATAACAATCTTAACATAAAAATAGTAATCCTTTAAATGCAGTCAAGAAGAATTTCAGATAGCCTATCATCAAGTTTTTCATAAAAAGATCCAGTATGTTAGGAACAAAGGAAGATTTAACCAAATTTCAACTTCCTATGTAGATGTCAAATATGCATGACCCCATATGACATTTACAACTTCTTAATGGTTAAACCATGATACACCAATACCAATCTTAATGAATGATTTCAAGATATCAAATATAAGCAACTTAAACACCTATTGTATGTAGTCAACCTCCACCTTATGAATTGATCCATCAAAGCATCAAACTTACCAAAGGACTATCAATGTACTTAAAAATTCAATTCCTTAACAACCTGTAATAGCTGATCTGTTATGCATAGTACAATAATCATGATAATCTTTGTTATATCCAAGGTTGTCAATATTTGAGAACTCTTATTTAACATAAACCTCCAATATCATAATTAGACCTTCATAATCAATTCAATCAGAATAATTATAGTGAAATATTGACATTTACAAACCTTTTACTTACTTCTTATACCACCAAGAAAATGCATATTGTCATACCTCATTCTTGACTTCATACGGGTAAAATGTTTTACCATAATAGACTCCCCCTAAGTCATTTCTTCTTCTCAATACCTAGATGGTATCACATGTGCAAATAGTGCACAAGGAGTTTTCACACATTCATCTTTATTTCTCTTATTTTCATCTTGATTTCTCTTTCTTCTCCACACTAATGCAACTTTTTTCACTTGTTTGCTTAAAGTACTTGTATTTCTATTAAACCTGCAATGCTATACTTTATGCCTAATGTTATTACATCTAAAAAAAATGATCTTATGACTATTTTGAGGAACAAAATACTTCCTATAGACATTTCCAACTTTGTTCCATTCATAATTATCACTTGTATTCATTCTAAAATCTTTTCTAAAATGACCAAAGTTGTTACAATTGTAACACACCACATTTTCATTTCTAGAGACATTAGAATGATTCTTATCTGACCATCTCATGCAATCAATTTCCTTATGACCAAAGTCATTGAAAACATAACAATATCCTTGAAAAGAATGAGTATACCTAAATGAATGATCATGCCAAGGATGTGAAGATCTGAAGACATTTCTCCTTTCTCTATAAATACCTTTATATTGTCTTCTAGCATCAATGTTATCCTTCGGTGCAGCAATATGGTAACCAAGATCAACCTTCATTCTTGGTGTTTTCTTGGCTATAAACCTCTTTCCATCTGTAGTAGCAAACATTGTCTCATGTTTAGATTCTTCTACAGAGCTTTTTCCAACCTCATATCCAACTCTTCTAGGATCTTTAGAATGATTTTGTCTACCCAACATCTCATTCAATATATTAGTACTATGATCAAATTTTTGAATTTTACCTGATTGAACCTTGACACTTTCAAGCTCTTTTCTTAATGAAACTACTTCTCCTTCAAGTTTTAGACATTCAATATTTTTAACCTCCAAATCAAACCTTAGAACATATACTACCCTCTCACATTCTTCAATTTCAGTTTTCTGACTTATAATCATATCATCTTTAAGAGTTAGTTCTTTTAACAAGGAATCATCATTTGAACATTTCTTTAAAGAAGAAATCTCATTTTTTAGTTTATTGGACACTTCATCCTTGTATTTTAACTTGACTTCCAATTCCTCTTTAGTCATTATTCTATCAACCATTTGACCTTTCAGAAATTCAATAATCTTTTTAGATTTATCATAGTTTTGGTTTAATTCCTGATTAGTATCAATACTCTTTTGAAGTTGTACCTTAAGTTCTTTATTTTCTTGTTTAATCCTTTTAAGTTCATCTAATGCAACAAGCAGTTCTCCTTCCAATTCAACCTCATACTCATCACCTTCATATTATTTTTCACCAAATTCTTGTTCAAAGTCACTTACTAAGTGATCTTCTTCTTTACCAACTACAGGGTTACTTTTAGTATCAAATGATAGGGGTATTTCTTGAGACAAGACTTCACTAGACTTGACAGGGATTGATTGATCAACTTTTTGCTTGACACTAGTAATTTTCTTTTGACCTTTCTTTCTTTTGTACTTAGCCATAAAGACTACACCATGATCAATAAACCCTAAGATGTTAAGACTTATACATGGGTATGGCTCTATACACCAACACCAATTGAAACCATATGTCTTCATAAAACATAGTCTATATCATTCAAATAGAAGTACTTTCTTAAACTTGTGACATTTTGATAAACTCCAAAACTAGAATCAATCCAAGGTGGTTTAGACCTATATGAGGACCCTAGGCTTTGATACCAATTGTTGGAGTGAAAATGACACTAAGAGGGGGGTGGATTAGTTTCTTGAACCAATTTTAAAATTATCATAAAATGAAACAAAACTAAAACATGATCTCAATATTTCAATGATTAAACCATTCATGAATTGAATGCAACCATTAAGAATTGAAATGAGAAGTATCACAGAAAATAAATGGAAATTACAATATTATCACAATGAAGTAAAGATACCACAAATGAGACAAAGAGACAAAAAAAAATCTAAGTGGAAAACCCTCTTGGGTTAGAAAAACCACTCGTAAACTGCTGCCATTCTAGCTTATATTTTTAAATCACTGCGTACAATTCCTTACAGGCTAATTTTTGAGCACCCACTCAAGGAGCACAAACCCCTCATTTAGAAACACCCATTTCATGGAGCACCAACCGCTCATTTAGAACTACCCATTTCAAGGAGCACCAACTCCTCTTTAGTTTCAATACAATCATATATCAGAGGATTTCTCTATTTACATTTCAACTCACAAGAGCCTCTCAATAACATACCCCTAATATCCTCAAGGTTCTCAATCAAACCTTTAAAATACTAGACATATTAATCAAGAAAGCTATCTCTCTACATTATGTTTGCAAATTTACAATTTTAGAACATTTCACATGTGTTTTTCAAGATGAATCAACAACCCTTCAAAACTAGTGATCAATCACTGTGTCTATATATATTTTACAAATTGCACTCTCTCCTTTTTATAACTTCAAAGAGTTTTTTCAGATAAAAAAAATGTAATAATGATTTTGTTCTCTAGAACCCTAGAATCAACAAAATCTGCATCAAGAAAATCATTTCTTCTAGGAATACTAGAATACAATAACGTATGCACCAATAATATCACTTTCCTTTTTCAATTTCTTTTTGATGGAACAATAATACCCTTAATGATCCATTTTTCAAAAACCCATAATGATTATTGACAAATGGAAACGAAAATTCACTAGAGCATCTTTTGTTTGTAGTTGAAGAGTAGATATCCATTTTTGAAACCAAACACAAGAAATGCATTTTTCCAAAATACAAGATTACCCATATGCCAGATTTGAGAAAAATAAAACATAATGACAAAAAACCTTCATTACAATGACAAATAGGAAGGATATTTATCAGAGCGTCTTTTCTTTTCTAATCACACATTTTTCAAACTAATAAATGCAAAAGAATATCACTGCAAGGGCCTGACAAAGATTTGTAACCAAACCCATATTATCATGAACTCAATATCCAAAATAAATTATTATTTCAGAATGCCCATTATAGGGGAAAAGAATATAACTGAAATCATATCATGCCATTCTAACAGAGATAAACAATAATCAACTTATGCATTTTCATAATCAAACAAAAACCAATAATTTCCTTTCCTTTTTTGAATTTAAAAACTTTCTTCAAGCAAAGAATAATAATACTTGTTCATGCTACAAGAAAATCATATAAAAACCAGAGAGATTCAATGCTTGTCATCATAGTTTCCCAGATTCATAACTCCTTTTACCTTTGTGATGCTTGCATTGGCTCTTACATCTTATACTAGACTTACATCAAACACACAACACCACTGGAGTCAACCATTAGCAGAAATACAGATTACCATGGTGGTGGCTAAAGCAACAGTTTCAACCCTTATCAAAATGAATGATCAAAAAATGATTTCCCTAACATGCATTCGAATGAAGAAATTTGATTACTATACCAAAACACAATGAATTTTTATGTCTAGAATGACTTAAGTCATTATTTAATAAAAAATCGTAATTAATTTAAGATTGATGTCATAAATCTTTTATCAAGAATGTCATCAATACATATTACCACCAATGAAAGCTTAACCAAACCCAATAGGATTTGATACCCTTTTAGACGCCGACATAGGGTTATGTAAAATGATGAAATATTGTGGCCGATCCAAAAAACAATATTAATTTATTCAAAGTCATTTACCAATGAAATAAGGCCCGATAGGAGTTTTATCATTTCTATCAAATGCTTAAGGAAACCTGATAGGGTTTACTTAATTTTAAATGCTGACTCCTTTATGCCTTTATAAGAGATGAACTTTGATAAAGGCTTTTATTAATAAAGGTCATAGTGGTAATGCCATAATGCGTGAAGCCTTAGAAAAATTTCATATGCCGAATGTATCAATAATACCATCAAACAAATAATGTTTCCTGAACCAATATGAATTCAATGCTCAAAATGATTCTGCCAAAATCAATGACACATAGACTTGTAAATATGTTGAATATACCTGTGGTATGTAGTAATAAAGAACCATCCTAACATAATGAAACCATCTGTCAAATTGAAAAGCACTATTAGTCCAATATAGCCATAACCATCTACACATGAATGTCATGATCATCCTAAATGGGAACAAGCATGAAGATCTTGTAAATGAACCAAACTGAATACCTATCCAACCTTGTAAACTCTTAAGCATAATAGGAAAAAATAATTCAATGCAAGTATATGAGGCATGTCAACAAATCTGAGATACCAAACCTAAACCTACACCTATAAATACCATAGCACCATTTGTGACTTTGTCATCAAGGAAAAACAACTGAGGGGTGAGAACAACATGTATTCAGTAGAAAGTAAAGCATTGCAACTATCTTAACTAAGAAAGATAATGAGGGTAAGGGAGAAAATTTGATAGCATTTCACTCCCAGACCTTGAAAGAATATAAAACAAACTACAACTTTGTAGAGAGGTAGGCATTTGCAATAGTTAAGGGCCTCAAGGTGTTCTGACACCTAATCTCTTGCAATAAGGTGATTGTGTATGTTGCACATTCTAGTGTGCACAAACACATCATGGAAGGAGAAATGACTGAGAAAATACATAATTGGATCACCAAGATCCTTGACTATGACATTGAGGTTAAGCCTACAAAAACTGTTTCGAGAATAGGACTATGTGAATATCTTGTGCATGATGAATAAATACCCACCGAGGAAGAGCAATCAAAACTAGTCCTAGTGAATGAGTTAGAGTATGAAGGTTGTTGGCTGATGGATACAATGAAATTTATGCATAGTGGAAAATATTCTCTAGGCCTTCCTTCTCAGAAGAGGAGGTTCTACTGACTACAAAATAGTGGATTTGCACTCATTGAAGGCATCCTTTTCAAGAGAAATTCTAATGTAATTTTGTTGCAATGTGTTACCACAAAACAAGCAAAAAGGATCCTCGACACTTACCACAATAGTTCCATGGGCAGGAATTTCTTTGAAAAGACAATCGCTATCAAAATCATGTGTGTGGGGTACTTTTGGCTAACACTATTCAATGATTCCTACTCCTTGGTGAAAACTTGCAAGGAATGTCAGTTCTTTACTGAAGAAGAAAGAATTCCACAATACCTTTCAATCCAATAGTGGTTGATGAGCCATTCGTGCAATGGGGTTAAGACTTCATCGAAATGATCAATCCAGCCTCCAGCATAGGACATAAATGGATCTTAATGGCCATTGACTACTTCATGAGATGGACCAAAGCTATGCTACTAAAGAATGTGATGGAGGAAGAGATAGTGGATTTCCTAGAGGAATTGGTGCCAAGATTTGGCCCACCTAAAACTATCATCTCTGATAATGCTAAAGCTTTCCTCAGCTCCAAGGTAAGTCAATTTTCACTTACCCACAACATATTCCTTAAAAAATCATCAAATTACTACCCGCAGGGGAACAACTTAGTCGAATCAACAAACAAGAATTTGGTCTGACTCCTCAAAAGAAATGGGTTGAAATATCAAAAGGAGTGGCACAAAAACCTTCAAGCAACACTCTGGGCGGACCACATAACTCCAAAGAAAGTCCTCAAGAATTCACTGTATGAGCTAGTTTATGGAATGGAGGTGTTATTGCCTATCTCTATGGAGATTCTAGTGCTGCAATTGGTAAAATATCTTGAGGTGGAGAAAAATGACACAATGGAGCTGTAGTTAGCCAAGTTGCTAGAAGTACAAGAAAAAAAAGAGAAAAGTCCCTAACAACCATGACTAACCGCCAACAAGTGGTTAAAAGGTGGTTCAACAAGAAAGCATTCAACCAAGGTCTAAAGTGCAGATACTTAGTGCTAAAATTTAATGAAAGGGCTGCAAAGCCAGGTCAACATGGAATATTTAATAGCCTTTGGGAAGGCCCATTTAGAATAATTCAACGCAAAGAGCACAATGCATATGAGTTAGAAACTATTGAAAAATAAGTGCTTGGAATACTGATCAACATAATTCACTTGAAATTATTCAATTAAGCTTTCTTACCATACCCATGTAAATATGTTTATACACTTTTCCATTCTTTCCCTTTTGCTTTGTTGGCTGGTCTTTTTATTTATTCTATGGTTCAAGGTTGAAAAGAACAAATGATCCATTATTGCAGAGAGTAAGGGAAATAAAATCACAAATAAACAAAACAAAAAGATTAAAACACCCACACATGCAAAACTAAATTCAAACATGCATGCTAAAAAGAAAAGATGACCCAGTTGTAGAATCCAATAGAAGGAAACGAGATGATTATATAAAGATATATTTTCATTATATATGCTTTAATATTTGCATTTTAAAAATGGATCATAAGGACACACTTCCAAAAGTATATATATCTATTCTACTTCTTTTATATATTTTACAAAAGCCTTTTTCAAGCATGTATACAAAAATAGACTAATCACTATGAGATTTTTGGAAAGCAAAAAAGAAAAAATGTGAGTCTTTAGTTCATGGCTTGAGCAGCAGAAATAGACACATCAATGGAAACATCCACAATATTCTCATCCACAAGGGAATTATCAAAAACAACATCATCCAATGGAGCAAAAGTAGGCAGAGGGAACACCAAATTCCTGAAGTTCATGTAGGTCAGTCAATGTCATAGAATGTCACCACGTTGTAGTTATGAAATAGGAAGTAGCAGGCTCAAGTGACCCTCTAGCGGTGTTTATCTTGTGACTGGAAGCAAAAGCCACTCAGAAATGGCAGCCATGACATAAAAACATCCTCTTCTATGAACCTTCGAAGGTCACTTGTAGTCAGAATTCCCCCACCATGTGCAGCATTTGCAACAACCTCCCTGAAGTCGTTCAAGTACTTCTTGAGGAAAATTTCCTTTACCAGATGTAAGATGAAAGGCTTGGGAACTCCTATATCTAGCATGGAGGCGACAAAGTGTGAGCACACGTCAGTGTTAACTCTATATCTGTCCTCATACTCAAGGCAGTCCCATCCCAAGACCCATTTTATGGATATGATGGATAGTGAGTGCTTGTTCTTCATCATCCTTTTTAAGCACCTTGTAGAAATATCACCTAAGAAGAAAGTCTATGATTTACGTGACACTGGCCTAATTGGGGTGTTCATCTTTTCAGACTCTCTGTGAATACCTTAAAACTATCCCTGTAAAGCACCTAAGTCTAGCCTATGAGAACACTACACAAATACAAATGATAAACTGCTAAACCAATTACCTAATACCAATTCTGCTCAAATTGCTAAGTGTGATTTTTCTACTACTTAGATGCCTATTTATAGAAAATTTGAGGAAAGGTGTGGTAATCTGCTTGCCATAAATGTGAAGTTAATCAAGTGCCAACTTGAAAGTTGTGCCTAGGCCTGCTTGAATTTCCCACCCAATTGTGTCTGCCAAGTACGGTTGTTGCATACAAAACTAACAAGGGATAATTAATTAGCCTAAGTTGGTGGTAGCAATCAATAGTATGCACGACCATAGAATAAGGTGTCATTATTTAGGTATTTTTCTTATTCCAAGGTAGACTTCATATCTTTTCAAATGTTGACTACATCTTTGGCCTAATCATTCCTTTTAGGATATTAATTACCAATGCATACGAATTATTAGGCTGCTTGCAAAGTGTTGCCTCAAGTTCCAAGAAAATCACATTCTACATACTATTGCTAATTATATTTATGAATTCTTTTCAAATCAAAATGGAAAGTAATTCATCTCGCACAAGCCAATGGTTGGTGGTAGATGCCACATTAAATGCAAAAGAAGGTGACTCTTGTCTACCACCTTGAGAGAAAATAGCTAAGTATTGCATGCAATTTTTTTTTTGGCACTCAAAAGGTCTTTTCAAATATGCTGCCTAGAGAAAAGGAAATTCCTAGTGCACAACTAGAGCCAAAGTAAAGTTTCAAAAAAATTCAAGCTAAAGCAAAAAGCTTCCCGCAAATTAACAATGGTAGAAAGTTCAAGCCAAGAAGTTAGGCAAGTAACGACGTAAATCTTAGCTAAATATTTGCAAGGAGCACCAGTCGTTAATGTCTTTGAGAATATTTCTTATACTACACCAGGTATTTATGACAAGCAAAAATGGGCAAACACAAGGCAGCTAGACAAGCCCAAAAAATACAAAGACTAGAGCTTAGCTCAGGAAGATTGGAATAATACTCATGATCCATTTCTCACAAAGAACCCTAAAGGATTGAGGGAAGTGTCTTGTGAAAGAATGAAGGTTTCTAGAAGGGTGCTATCAACTATTGAAAATGTACAGTTTAGCGGGTTTCCTCAATATACAGTCCCATCTGTGCACTACTTCCCAGAATTGGTCAATGCAGCCATTAAGCATTTCAATCCAAGTACCAACACTATTGAGGGTTGTACTTTGTTAGTTAACATTAGCCTGACTGCCATTTGGAATATGATGTACATTCCAAACCCTATGCAAAGAGGGATGGAAGTGGAGACATTTACTCATAGATAGGGAGATCATATATGGAGCACCAAGGATAAGGCTTTGGAATTTTATGACAAAGAAACCCAAAGGATTGAAGTAGAACAAGGGAAGCCACCAAAACTTCCTGAACCACATGGTGCTTTCAAAGAAGACATGCAAGATGCCTTTTTAATGATGGCATTTGTTTCGGTCTGGACACTGACCAAGAGGTGCAGTCTTTTCAATTGGGCTTAACTTTCTAATTCCATAGGAAAAAATCTTACTACTAGTATGATTTTGCATAATTCCTCTCAATGAAGATGATAGAGCCATTTAACAAGTACCAAGTTGAATGAAATTTCAAATTTGTCTCTTATCTTGCTCATATGTGTTTATATCAAAACCCTGATTTCTTTGATAAGTGGGTAAAGTTGTCTATCTTTGACAAAAAGAAGAGGAAAAGTCAGTTTTTGTCTGGACCCCTCTCCTCTCTTCTACCTTTGATTATTACACATTTTCAGATTATTTCTTGAATCTGATTTTGCAAGATTTGCAAGGGGAGGAGTGTATTAATCGGATCACCTTGACACAAATAGAGTTTATGAAGAATTTCACCCCCAAATGTGATTGGTTTTTTAGAGTGTATTTTACATTCATCCAAATGTGAGGCTTCACTGGGGAACCATTTTGCCTTCCAACATGTCAAGAGGAAGGAATTCTTCACCTATCCACAAAGTTTCAAAACAATGGCCATGAAAAAGAAGCAGACACACCTGCTATTGTAGGATAAACTAGCTCATTTAGGATTGGTAATGATCTATGACAAGGGGGATTACAACCCTTTTAATGATCTGTCATATGAGCATCTCAAGGTAACTCACATCCCTTGGCCTTACTAGGAGTGGAGGTACAACTTGCTTGAGGATGAAGATGAATTTTTTAGTTGACCTAATTCATATCCCCATGGAAGACAACAGGCCATTGTGGCATAGGTTCTATTTCATTGTGGTAGATTATGATGAGAACCACAAAATGGGAAAAACTCTGTACAACAAGCTGAGAAATGAGAATAAATGGACTAATGAAAGGATCAGATCCTTTTGGATATATCACTACAAAACAAAACAACTTGATGATCCTTCTGAAAGCATAAAGGAGGATAAATGGTTTGATGAGCTTTGGGATGATGAGCACATTGCTTCTTACTCAAGTGCTAGTGAAGGAAACGACCCTGATGAAGGAGAAGGAAAAGGGGAGGAAGAACCTGAGACATCATCATCTTGCACCTAGCAAAGGAGGAAGTCTAGATGGCATCTTGCCTATGTCACTTCAAATGTGTGATTGAATATGTCATGAGCCTTGCAAAAACTCACTTGGGCCTCGAAAACAACAAGAGTTCCCTAACAACAACAATCGAAGACTATAGAAGTGGGAGACACCCTGCTCGCTAAGTGACAATGTGCAGAAGCTATTCCAGGAGAAAGATCACAAGGAGCCACCACAAGCCAAGTTCTTGCAATGAGCTAGGATCTCGAAGTAAGTAAGGAGCCAACACTAAGCAAACCACCACAATCATTTAGTCAATAGGTAATTTTTGCTTCAACTTTTCGTACTTCCCAATCTTTGGTATCCTCTTTCATTTCTTCAATGCCCCTTCCAACGAGTGTCGGCCCTACTTTCTATGCCCCTACCACAATGATTGTGGGAGGTTTCTCCCAATTCACCCAAACCAGGCCATCTATCTTAACACCTTTGCAAACCTTAACACTAGTCACCACTGCTCAATTTCTCCTTGCCTCTCTTTATGAAATCTCGGCAACCATTGGAAACCCTATTATCTTTGCTACCTCGGGATTGACCCAATATTCCCAACAAATGGACTCAATTATGACTACCCCATCACCACAACAACTGATCAGACCTTCTGCTAATTCACAAGCTGAATTATGGGAGGTTTCCTTTTGTTAGAAATGTGTTCCTCAATCCCACAGGATAAAACCTCTGAAAGGGCCAAGTTGGTGTGATATATTTTGTGTCTGTCTGACTAGTAGTTTGAATCTTGTTGAATAGTTTAGGTTGTTGTGACCTTGCTTATGTCTCATTGAATGATCCTATCGCTATGACATGTTGTGTTCGGTGTGACCTCTTACTGAATGGAGATCTATGGCCGATAGGCCATTCATATCATATATTGGGGAGACCCTTGGCCAAAAGGCTTAGTTCGGTGTGAAGTCCCAACAATAGTTAAAGTCTCACCGATAGCCTTTTATGTTGAAGCCTTCGGGGAGAGTCTTGGGTGTTCGGTAAGAATTCTTACCGATAGGAATGTCTCACCGGCCATATTCACTCGAGGTAACTCAAAGGTCTCAGGAAGGAGTCCCAACGACCAATGAAGGTCTAGTTGATGGGGACACACTTGGAGGCATCAGGGTAACACTAAGGGTTTGCTAAGAACTCTTAGCGATAGAAAAAAGTCTTGTCGACTGTTGTTTGGTGCTTGGTATGACTTGTGAGCTTTCGGATTAATGTCTCAGTGATAGTGGTATGTCTTGCTAAATGTTGAATGCTTTAGTATAACCCTTAATGACTTGGTATGATCTCTTAGCGAAGGACGATAGTCTTGCCGACTGCTGATCACTTCAAAGAAAGTCTTAGAGCTTAGTGTAATGTCATGGTGAAAGATGATAATCTCGTCGATGTAAAGTCTCATGTCTATGTGACTTATGGAGATTTTGGAGATACATGTGAAGAACTTCGGTATGAGGTCTTGGCGACATGGCAAAGTCTTAGCGATAGCTCTCTAGACTCAATGTAACATCTTGGTGATAAGGATGACTCTTGGCGACATCGATGGTGAAGCCTTTGGGCATTGGAGAGACACTTCTTGTGTCTCACCAATATGCCAACACAGGTTGATCACTTTGACCAAGAGAAGACCATCCTATGTGGTGAATCAATGGCCACTCAGAGGAGCCAAATGGGAACCGTTGGAAGACAGTTGGTTGTGGCAGTTCTAAGAGGAATCTCAATATATAGGGACAACATGAATATAGTCTAGAGTAGCAGATGATGTCTGGTTCAAGGGTTGAATGGATCGATGGATTGTTGTGTGATTGTATGATTAGTGGATGAATTCTATTCTGTGAAGACTATAACGTGAATTTTCTGTAACAAGGTTGTTCATGGTGAATGCTTTGTAAACTGACATCAAAAAGATAAGTTAGAACTATGTTTGTAATCTTTATTACTGTAATACAAAGTGATTTCTCTTAGTGTGGTGGGTTTTTCTCCCATAAGGGTTTTCCCACGTATATCTGGTGTTCATATGTGTTTGTCAAATACTCTGTTTCTATTATTTCTTTCAAGTACATCTTAATTCGACTGTAATTGTAAAGTTTAATAGTGTCTCTACATTCTTCCCTGAGGTTTTGATGTTAGGAGAGTTGTTTCCACATCTAGCTTTCTTTACACCTTTTTCTCCCTAAAAATTGTCAATCTCCCACAAAAGAAAACACACAGGCCTTCTAAACTTGTATTCCCTTTTTCCCTTCCTCTCGATACACCTATTGCTGGAGGACTAGTTTAGTCACCATCCAAATTCATATCCTAGGGAGAATCCACAAAGCAAATGCAAGCCCTCAGGATCCAAAAGTGAAAAGTGACAGATGATAAAAAGGAGGCAGAGTCTAAGGTATATACAGTTTACAATGAAGTGTAAAAAATGTTGAATTTCACCTCCATGTACCTGAATGTTGTCAAACCACAAGGCTAGATGTTGCTGAGTGATTACCATATGTATGCCATGGGGCTTGATCCGGCTGCAACGCGACCACATGATAAGGTAGAACTCATGGAGGAAATGTAGCAGGTGGTGATGACTAACTTCTTGAAGTCTGGCCATCAATTGAAGAAAAAGGAGTAGCTAAAGCTTGTGAAGGATACAGTTATTTTTTTGGAAACAAAGGAGAAATCACTAGAAGTAGAAGTTGTGCACTTTTCTAAGAAAGTGTGAGCAGAAGAGTTGGAGTGGAGAAAACTCCAAGTGAAAATCAATATGTCCCAATCCATTGACTCCACACTACTCAACGAGCTACAAGCGAGGAACCATAAATATCAAAGCCAATTGACCTCAATCGAGCAAAATTTGCAACAAAAGGATAAAGAGTTAGTAGCTCTTGATGTGCTCTATATGAGTAGGAATTAGAAAAGAATCGTATGGACTTTGAAGGCCAAAAGGCCAAGTTAGAAATGGAACTTCACGAGATAAAGTCCTTTATTGACATGGAATTAGAAAACTAGTCTTGAGCCGAGGAGAATTGGTATAAAGAGATAAGTAGCTTCAGGGAGCAACTAGCATCCACAAAAAAGAGAAATTCATAACTAATAGAGGTTATCAACTCAAAGGATACAAAGATAACCTCTCTAAAGATCTCTCTCCAAGCCTCCTCTACACAACTAGACCTCACCCCATTGGCTTGACAACTATATATTTCTTATTGGTAAAAGGTTAAAACTTTCTTCCTAACACTACAACCAATGCTCTAGTTCATCTCAAAGGTAACAAAACTGATCCAGAAGGTTCATGAAATAATTGAGCAATTCCCATGGTTCATCTTAGAGAAGATTCATATTGAAAGGAAATCTCCTACAACAAGGTGTTGAAAATCTCCCCAAGGTCTCTCAAGTGTTAGGTCATGACTTGCATGGAATTCCTCAGTTGATTTTAATGTTATTTTGTTGGTAATCATAGGGCATACTTACGTAGCTAGATACGAGGCAGATCTTCAAATCCAAAGTTTCGAGATGGAGGTCGAGTTGTACTTTGTTGTAGGTTCGGACATCGGTCTAAAACTTTGGTGTTTTTTTAAATTTGGCTTTACAATGTGAAATGAACCTTAGTATGGTTACTTAAAAAAAAAAGGAGCAGGGAGGATGGAAGGTTCCTGGATCTACAACTAACTATGAACAATAATCATGGAGTTCCTGCATTGGACAACTTCCTGGAAAAAATATTCCACTTAACCAGAAATCTCACAATCTTATGGAATTTGTGCTATCTTCTAAGCTCTACAAATATTTCATCTTTCATTCACCATATGCATACATGAACAAATATGAAAGTGTGGGGAAGCTTTGAATTTAAGCCTAGAATAACTTTACACAGCTATCTACCAGCAACAAACAACAAAAAGTATGGACTAAGAAGGCATCTAAACAATAGGAATTTTCACAACTACGGAACAAAATTTCTAAAATCTATCAAAGCAAGAATACAACTAACTAAAAAAATAATAAAAATCTAATTAAAGCATCTAAGAATGGAGGTTGAATCAAGTAACATGTGAAAAACTCAGAAAATGCACCAAGTCAATGTATTTTTATTATAAATTTCTGCAACATGTCTTTACAACTCAACTCCTTTTGCAAATGAGAGGAGAGCTCTATTTATAGTGCCCAAAAAGTTAAATGAATGACCAAGATTAATTCTCATTTTGTGGCCAAGAATCATTACAAAATAGGGTTCCACCAACCCCCAATATATTACAATTTAAAATACATTCTTGTCCCTTTCCCTATTTTGTCTCCTAGTGATGACACCGTAGCATTTATGTCTTTTGCTGATTGCTCTTTTATTGTAGCTACTCCTTTGGAGGCTCCTCATTGATAACAGGGCTTTCCTCTTGCTTCTTTGAAGCTACATACTACATGAACTTTATAATGACTAGCTGGAGCTTTTTTGTCTCAATGATCTCGTATCGCAGCATTTGGTAGTTCCATTCTTTGGCATTATCTTCCAGCTTCTTCTAGTCCTCATCATATTTTGTGCCCTGATCTTTGAACAACTCTAATTGATCGAAGGCACAAGCAACAAAACTCATAAACTCCACTATTATTTCACTAGAAATCCTGTCCTCCATCTTCTTTTGAAAGTAAGGTTTTACCTTTTCTGGATCCATCTGTACTGTGGGCATGTCATACTTCGTCATCATCTTGAGGTATCGAGCATGTTCCACCCTAATTTCCTTAACCCATTCAATATTTGGATCCACCTTACTCATTATCTACTCCAACCATTCCTTCCTATTGTCAAAATCTTGCCTCCACACATCCATAAGCCAATGATCATCCCTTTTGAATGTAAGCTCCTTTTCCCATGTGGCCTTTTCCAATTGAAGGATAGCCTCGATCTTTGGAAAGGTGGAGTTGTATGTTGTAGGGAAGTCGATGCAAAGCTTCCTCATGCTTTCCAAAGATTGCTATAGATCCAAGAACTTATTGGCTGTCTGAATAGCCCGACTAATTCCCATGTTCCTGACATACAAGACCTGTCAAAACCAACTCTCTGTAGTCTTGTCCAAGTTCTTTCTTCTCTCCAAGTTGTCTATTTGTTCCTTGGATAGCAGTTGGGGAGGAGCCGCGGATGTGGTGGGTAGGTCATCAATTGAGGACCACTATTAGATGTAATCCATCAAGGCATCCACCTATGCTTTGAGCTCATCTTTCGAACTCTTGTCCTATTTTATCAGATGTACCACCATAGCCACCGACTCTTCAAGGTGTCCTACCTTTTGTTCTTTGGTAGCGGTCCCCAAGTCGATGGTGGAGATATTGTAACTCACACCAGCCTGGCCCACCACGGGTGTTGCTATCTGTACAGCTCAAGACCCAGAAGCATCCATTGTTACTTTGGACCTGATCTTAGGCTTCTTCTCTTTCCTAGTTGTGATTTGTGCTTGGGCTAAGATAGCCTCCAGCCATGCTCTTGGGTCCTTCAACACGGGGGTCTTCTTTTCAGGCTGTCTCCCTAACCACTCAGGCAAGATAGACTTTTCCTTAGGTGATTCACATCCACCCTCGCCCTTTTTGGCAAAGAATTCTATTTCCTTATCCCCAGGGGCCCTTTCTTCCATTTTAGTAGCATCTCCGCCCTCTTCATCATAGTCCTAGATGAACACAAGGAACTTAATAGGAGGCTTGGTAGACAATTGCTTTTGGGGACCTCCTTCCTTCTCCATTTCCTCCCCATTCTTTTCCTCAGTCGGCTCAATGTCGTGCATGTGATCCTTGCGCTACTCAATTTCAAGGCTCTTGACAGCTTGAGCCTCATCCTCAAGTTTGTCTTCTTGTTGTTGTCCTTCCCCAAGAGGTGACCTTTTTTCCTCTTCTTCAGTACCCTTCGCCTGCCAGGCCATTTCTTCCTCAAGGTCATCATTGAAAGCCTACACAATGACCCTACCACCAGCATCTTCCTCCTCATCCCCACTCTTGGAAGAGCCTGTTCCTTCTTCCTCATAGGCCACCCTGTCGATTATGCAGTGTTCATACTCAGGGTGCTCATGGTACTCATCGGCCTCCTCTTCAAATGGCTTTAAGGCCTCCTATTCTCACCTTTGCCATTCATTGGAAATTAACCTAGTGGCTTTCGTGGCCAGTGGCCTGGTCGGAGGCTGCGAAGGTTTAGCAGTGGCGAGGACCCGTGCAAGGGCTGCTTGAAGAGTGGGATCCATAAGGATCTGGGAGAGCTTGGAAGGGAGATTCTACATATTCTTGGAGAATGCTTTAGGAAAGAAGAAAGTGGGCATTGGTGCCATCACTATAGCTAAAGGGAGCAATGTGGTTAGTGAAATGACAATGAAGGAAGGAGGAGTAGTCACAGTGGAGGAAGAGTCAATTATTATCACAGGCTCAGTTGGAGGTGAAGAGGAAAGATGGACAGAGATGTCCACTGCCGATGGGGATGTGGCGACCATGGCCAGGGAGGTAGATAATGCGGCAGTCAAAGCAGGGAGATCCAAAATATGTTTTAACTGTTCTGCACTTTTTCCTTCTTCCTCTTGGATTATGGGCTGCTCTGTGGTGCTCCCTGTTTGCTTAAGTTTCTTGGAAGGTGAGCCTCCTAGGTCCTTTCTTATATAAACCTTGGGGTCAAGAGACTGTTTTGTTTCTATCTCTTTTCTCTTCATGGATCTGGTGATTGGAGGAGACTTAGATGTCCCGACCATTGAAGTGGTGGTAGTGGCATCCTCTATGGCCCTTAGCTCACTTTTAAGCCCCTCGTATGTTAAGACCATTCCTTGTTGCCTTAGCCAGCTCACTTTTCCTTTAACCCATTCCTCGGCTTGGGCCACGGGGTTTGGTCATGTTGTAAAGATCATCGACCTCCTGCTCATTCCAATCAATTACAGGTAGCAGCAAATTAGCGACTGCATTATATCGGGGATCCATGATAGTGTTCTCATCCTCCTCTACTTGATCCGATATAGGGAATAGTTGCACCCTCCTTACGAAGTATGCAGTCATCCTCATATAGTGCCTAGCTCGCACTTCCTTGTTGCCCTGACAATTTTCCCAAAAGTATTCGACATTGTGCAAATGGGCATACTCTAGCCCTAATTCCTTGCTTACATGCCCATATGGGTCCATCCATGGGTGAGGGGTGTGTAGTTGGAAGTGGTATTCCACTAGCTCTTTTTCTAAATTTCTAGCGCAGTAGGAAGTTTGCAGTTTATACATGCCCCGACCAAGGGTCAAGGGATAAGAAATTGCCGCCATGTGTTTTCCACTGAATACTGCCTATATGTGTTGGAGCTACTAGGAAAGTTCTAATACGATGATCTGATCATTGGGGTACTGGGGTAGTCTATTTGGTCTTTCTGTGAATCCCTGGCTATGAATGTATGTAAACTTGGGGAACTGAAGGAATAGGAAAGTGTACTACTTCAAAAATGCCTGCGCACTATGAGAGACTCTTCTCTCAAAATCTCCAACAAGCAGTTGGACGACATGACCAATGAAGGTGTCATTTACCCTACAATACTCCTTTAAATTTTGGTACTGGAGCTGAGAGTACCTATCGTAGACCTTCAATTTTTGACCCTACTCTTCATTGGGTGCCAAAAACAACCCACTATACTGCCTTTGGTCTGCCAGAGAGTAGACAAGATATGAGGCCATGTAAAACT
Organism: Sequoia sempervirens; assembly: GCA_007258455.2. Lineage (NCBI taxonomy): Eukaryota > Viridiplantae > Streptophyta > Pinopsida > Cupressales > Cupressaceae > Sequoia > Sequoia sempervirens. The sequence goes on from VDFB02366183.1 coordinate 20,952, forward strand.
TGGAACTCTTCTTGACATTGATGAACTTCTCATGTAAGTAGTTGCTTATTATGCCCCACAATAGAACACAAATTTGGTGGTGAAGTCCTCATTCCCACAGAGGATCTGGTTAACAAAGTACACCATCCACTCTTGAAAGAATGTTACAGTAGATAGGCCCATTACTCGGCTCAGCATGGTGACTAAGTTGTGGTAATCTTCATGAAAATCACTATGGAAGAGTTCATGAGGAACCTTCGCAGCACTACCCCTTTTTTCCTTCAACCAATGCTGGTTTATCAATCTTTTGTAGCTTGTCAGTTTGTCATTCCATGCTGCCTGACATTCCTCTATGGTGGGTGTTTCCATTTCATGAAAAGTGGGAATGTGGAAGGTCTTTGTAATGCCTTCAGCTAACATATTTGCTAGAATATTACCATCCCTGTCGATGATGTTCCTTGTCTCAATTTGATAGGCCTATAGACAAGCCATGACTAACTCAGGAGCAATGAGAGATTGGGGGAAGCCCACAACTTTTGTGATTCCACTCTATCTGATCAACCTTGCATTCTTGGTCATCGAGTTGATTCTGACCTTCTGTATGAATTCATCACTATCAACTTGGCCAATATTGGTGTCTATTATTTCCTTTTAGTCTGTGGTGATTTTTGATCATAGAGGCTCACCTTGGAACTGGAACTTCATCTGGTCTTTATCCTCCTTTCCCTGAGGAGTCTTTCCTAACTTCTTCCCTTTGTCCAGTGCCCCTTTCGAGGTTCTTGCAACTGATTTCATATATCCTATGAACAAAGGCATTATCAGTACAACCAATCATGAGAGCCTTGTTGTTAGTCAAAATATCATAGATGAGATTAGATTTATACATTTCATCATTCATAAAATCATACCTTTTCTTCTAGATGTCATTAGTCTTTTAATTGACGGCTTTCAGGCAATCTGGGCCCAAAGGGCTAGACTTCCCTGGCAGGAATGTTGTTTTGAGAGGGAAATTGAGGTAGAGTGATCCAGGAGACTTTTCCCAATTAAATTTTAATGGTTCAAAAGGATCCTAGCAAAGAGGAACAAAATTAAGCACGTGGGTCAAGATCAGATTTCAAATTTGAGGTCATTTGGATCGATTTTGGAGTAACCAGAGGTACAAGGCCAGAAAGTCATCCAGAGTTAGCCATTTGGGATGGCCAAGTAGAAACAGAGTTCCGAGGGTAGAACCCTGGGGTCTGGGACCTGAAGGGTCAAAGGGCTGATGGAAATTTTTAGTTACTAAAGCACTCGGGCCTGAGGAGACGGGAAGTTGTCATTCCTTCGCCATTCAGAATGGACCCGACACTTAGGTTGGACATCGCAATTTCCTTTTGAGTTTCCATGGCGATTAGGGAGATGTAGCCCTCAGCTCGAAAGGGCGGGTGCAAATTTATCTTTCAGAATGGCAGAGGAGGGACAAAGTCCCAGAGGCTAGAGCTCGGAAAGGGCAAGGTCGTTCAAAGTTTAAGGCCAACCTTGAGGCAGCAGATGGATGCTCGGGGCTGGGGAGTTGGAAGGTCATCATTAATTCATTATTCAGAATGGTGAAGATGGGATGGAAGTCCACAAATGGAAGTTCGTGGACTGAGACCCGAGAGATCATCGAAAATTTGTGTATGCATGCAAAACAGACGGTGAAAGGAAAGGCAGACTCCTGAGCTCGGGTGGACAGGGTGACTCTACCATTTGGAACAGCGGCATCTTCACAGACTTCTAGACACAAAAGTCCAGGGGTTGAAGCCCGAAGAAAGAAAATGGTGGCCCAAAAAGGATGTTCAATTTTTTATCGTTGACAGCAAAGGGACGATGGAATTCCGAGGAGCTAGGCCCGGGGGGTCAAATAGTCATTTTGGCAATGCTGGTTGTTTATGTTTTCAACCACCAAGAGGAGGCCTGGGCCCGGAGGGCATGAACTACCCTAGTCAATGAATAAACGCAATGAGGTGAAGTTCCAACCACTTATTCGAGGTCAGTTTGGAGGTTTATTGAAGAATCAAAAACATGGGTTTTATGCGTTTCATCGTATTTTATCAATCACACATTTTTTTAACCCATGTTGTTCATTTGAAGCTTTAAAATCATGAAAAAAATGCTCAGGAGGGAAAACGGTAAACCTACCTCAGACACCCGATGTAGGAAGGCATGAAATCCACTAATAGTTGGCATGTGATGGCAACGGGTGTGAGGGTGATGATCGACGAAGATAGGGATCCTCTCTGGAAATTTCTTTGACCTCTCTCTGCAACCCTAACAAGTGAGAATGATAGGTTTAGGAAAGATATTTATACCCCCGCCACAATTAATGGCTTCATTAAATGCAAGTACAACAAAGCATAAGGTTGGTGAATTCAAATTCATGGACAGCGGCAGGAGGCCTGGGACCCACAGTCCAGGAGGATGTGGGATGATAGCTGTTTGGGATTCATTTTACATACTGACAACCAAAAGGATCCCCAGACCTAGAGGGCAGAAGTCCACCATGAGTTTTTCGTTGTCAAATTCTTGTTCGAAAATCATCAGCGGTGAAAGGGAAGTCGGGGCCCAAAGGGCAAAGTTTTGCCAGAGGTCCATCGTCGGGAACGACAAAGCCCTCACGGACTTCCAGACACAGAAATTTGGAAGGTTAGGCCTGAAGGGCACGAAAGTAGCCAACATGTTTATAGATTTCAATGGATGGAGAATAAGGGGCTTGGACCTAGGGCCCAGTAAGGCAGAAGCCTCCCCCCATTTGGGACGGTGGACATGAAGGGGAAACCCGGCCTAGGAAACCCGGCAGGCGGGCCCGATAGGCCCCAACGCTGTTGGCAGATGCAAACTACCAAAGAGACCCTGCAAGGCGCCAAAACTTGAAAATTTTAAAAGGGAGCAACACGATGAACTCAAGATGAGGCTTTGGAGGTACGCTGACCACTTGAGACACTAAAACAAGGCATTCAAAATGAGGCGGCAACAAAAATAGCACGACAAGATGAAAGAAAAGAGGGTCCCCATTCCAAACGGGGCGTGTGTGCTGAGGGCACACAAAATGGCGACTTCACTGGGGAACGCTCTCGAACATTCTAAAGATAAATATTCATCCAGAACCCAGAATCTCTAGTTTCGTAGACCAAGAGTAGACTTCCAAAGGTGAACTGGGAGAACGGGATCCGTAGTTAGGTCAGTCTACGGGACATCTCAGAAGTGTGTGTAGTGCATTCATTCCTTTACACGAGACGATGACTAGTGGCTGCCAATCCAACTGAGTAAGCTACGCAGATCACCCAACACCAAAAGTAACTCAAACATTGCTCCACTGCCAGTCAGGCATCCATAGCCCCGACGGAGTTGTCACTACAATCCCATGGATATTGTTCTACTGCTAGCTGGGCATCCATAGCCTCGGTAGAGTTATCCGCACACCCATGCGATCACTTAGTTTTTAGAACTATTTTACTCTTTTGCTTTGATATTTCTTTTAATGCATATTTTCTCATATATCTTTTGCTCAACCAAGTAAGCAATGAAGCCTACCATGGGTTTGGGACCACAGTGGTCACTAGAGTAGACTTAAGATTTTTCACTCACTAGGGTGTCATGGAAACCACGGTATAGTCCTTTAGAAATGATTATTATGTGTTTTGTGTGAGATCTGAGATGTATGTAAAGAGGTCCAACCAAGGGTTGAGTCCTAAGGTAGAGTTCAAATGAGGAAATCATTCCTAATCAGCCTTTAGAGACCAATGGTTGAGAGTGAATGCTTAGTCGAAGAACACCAAGGACAGATAGTAGAGCGAACCGTCTATTGGGTGAGCATGGCCACCACAAGGGAATAGAGAACATCCTTTCGAAACAAAATAACCAGGGAGACAAGAAAAAAAAATCAAAGCAAAACATGAAGATGCAAACAAACCAGAAGGGCAACCTACTCTAACCTATATACAAATATTTACAAGGGAGAGCTCAGAAGAGCTCAGGCCTGGAAGTAATGCTTTAGGTGCTGCCCATTGACTGGCAACATGATGTTTTCACCAATTAAGGTCTTTAGGTAGAAGGCATTGTCTCCCAAAATTTTAGCTATTTGAAAGGGGCCAAGCCAAAGCTTGTCGAATTTGTTGTGTCCCCCTTTCTTTTCGTGGGCCTTATCCCAATATAGGACCAAATATGTAATTCTAAAGGCCTTGATTTTGGCTCGACGATCGAACCATCTCTTAACCATGCCTTGATGTTTGGAAAAAAAATTTATTGCATGGTTTCAAACTTCCTCTAAATGCAAGAGCTCAACTAGCCGAGCTTCTCTACGATCTCCTCCCTCATAAAATTCATTGATAAATTGTAGAGTGGGAATCTTTAGATGGATAGGAAATACGGGCTCTAGGCCATAGACTAGATGGAATGGGGAATCGCCAAGGGCAGCCTTATGGCGAGTGCGGTTAGTCCAAAGGGAGAAATGAAGCTAAGTTTGTTAGTCCTTGGGATTCCTATCTAATAGCTTCTTGATTACTGTGATCAGGTTCTTTTTTGTAGATTCAACTAGGCCATTTCCTTAGGGGTAGTAATTAGAGGAAAACTTAAGAGCAATCCTCTAATCAAACGTCCAACCAGCAAATTTTAATGAAGCAAATGCAGGTCCATTGTCACACACAAAAGCATAAGGACAACCAAAGTGATTTAAAACTTGAGATTTTCTAAGAAATTAGTAACTACTTCAGTTGTGCATTGCTTACAAATGATTGCTTCTATCCATCTAGTGTAGTAATAAGTTGTGGTAAGAATGTACCTGTGTCTCGCAAATGATGAAGGGCTTACCAGATTGATGAAATTGAGACCCCATTGCGTGAATAGCCTTACCTCTAGCATAGGTTGCAGTGGGACAACGACATTCTTCTCCTTGGTAGTATCTTTTTGACATGTGTGACATGAGCAGACATGACAATGAGCATCTTTGAAGAGAGTTGGCCAATAATATCCCACTCTCAATATTTGATGTGCAGTGGAAGGACCAGAACCATGGCCAGTGCCAAATTTGTCATGAAACTTGTTTAAAACTCGGTCTGCTTCTTCCTTGCCCAAGCACCTTAAGTAAATGCCTTCATGATTTCTCTTGTATAGGATGGAATCTTGTAGCATGTAACCGTTACCTTTCAACCTAAGAGCATGCTTTTGAACTCCCCACAAGTGCGGCAGACACTTTTGGTTCAACAAATAATAAACTACATTCTCGTACCATTCTCCTAGGGAAACATCCTCGAGCTGGTACTATTGCACAGTGAGTTTGGATCTAGCCTTGGCTGCTGCTTCAGCAATTGTGTAGGTAAGTGCTTGTCCTCTCACCAATTTCATTGGTTGGATTTCCATATCATATTCTGGAGCAAGGTGACCCACTTAGCTCTTTGTTCACCTAATTCATTTTGCATAAGCAACATTTTTACTGTCAGGTCGGGGACAATGGTAGAAACTTTATTGCGTAGGATATAATGCAAAAATTTCTTCACCCCTTTGATGAGGGCATACGCTTTCTTTTCTACGTTATGATATCGCAATTCAACATCCTTTAGGGGAGCACTCATGAAAGTGATTGGGTGCTCATTTCCTTCATCTTCTTTCTAAGTCAAAATGCTAGCACAAGAATGCTCTGAAGCAGATGAGTAGATATAGAATGGTTTCAGATAATCCAGACTAACTAACACGCGTGCTTCAACAATGGCCCATTTGATTTCTTCAAAGGCTTGTTTGGCTTCGGGAGTCCATTCAACTTTGGCATCTTGTTTTAACATAGCATTGAGGGGATTAACAATCTATGCAAAACCCATGATGAATTTTCTAACAAAGTTGATCTTTTCGAAGAAAGACTTTAATTCTTTCTTGCTACCTCGGGGTGGGATTCTCAGCAAGGATTGGATATGTTCAAGGTCAATGGAGATTCCTTATTCTGAAATAATGTGTCCAAGTAATCTACCCTCAGTCACGCCAAAAATGCACTTCTTGGGGTTAAAGGAAACTCCAAACTCCTTGCACCTCTGAAACACTTTGCATAGGTCAGAAACGTGATCACTCCGCCTTTTAGAAAACATAGTTAAATCATCTATGTAGATGATTATGCACTTGCCAATCAGATCTTTGAAGGTGATATCCATGGTGTGTTGGAAAGTGGCGCCAGCTTTGATGAGCCCAAAAGGCATTCTCCTATAAGTGAATGTTCCCCACTTAGTCGTGAACGTTGTTTTATGATGATCTTCGTACTGTACCATTACCTAGTTGTACCTAGAGTACCCATCAAGGAAAGACATCATTTGGGAGTAGTTGATGATCTGCAGCACCTCATCCAATGAAGGCACTGGATAGATGTCCTTCTTCGAAGCTCAGTTCAAATTACCGAATTCTCCACACAATATAATTTCCCCATTCTTTTTCCTGACCGGGACCAAGTTGGCCACCCACGTAGAATGCCTGATTGGGAAGATAATTCTTCTTGAAAGCAACTTCTGCACCTCTTTGTAGATGATGGGCTCCAATAAGGCATTGATAGGATGTTACTGCTGATGGAATGGTCTCACTTCCGTCTTGAGAGGGATGGTGTACGTGATGATGGAGGTATCATAAGTCTTTAAATCCTCATAGCTCCATGCCACCATGTCAAGATACTTCTACAAAGTACCAATGATTCACTCCTTTTCCTCAGGTGTGCATACTTTGTCAATAAAAACATTCTTGACCTCCTTGGCTATCTTGAGGTTGTGAGCATCACACTGGTTGCTTATGGCTTCCTTCTTAGTTTGCTAGTTCTATTCTTTGATCTAATCCAAATCAAATATAGATTCCATCTGAACCATGCCCCTAGGAATCATGTTAGTTTTTAGGTTAATAACCCCCTCTATATCCAACTCGGCCTCTCATAGATCTGCTTCATCAATTATTTGGGTTACGAAGACATCAGAACTCGTGATGAATTCTAGGATATGTTTTCCATCATTGAAGAACTGAAAGTGAGTAACATTATCTAGGACAGATGGCGTAGATGTCAACTCAACTATGAATTTCTTAAGCCCGGACAAAGAGAGGGGTTGCAAAGTGGTGGCTACTTGAGCTAGAGAATCAACTATACGATTTTGAGCACAAGGAATCAATTGTATATTGAATGCATCTAAACCCTCTAAGAGATCTCAAACCCTATGCCTATAGTCTGCAAGTCTTTTATCATGGCAGGAGTACAATTTCCTAACTTGCTTACCTACGAGTTCAGAATCCCCAAAAACTTGCAACATTTTGACATTTTTCTTCAAGGCCATAAGAAGACCATGGACTAATGCCTCATATTCTGCTACGTTATTGGTGCAATAAAACTACAATCTATGGGAAGTAAAAAAGGTCTTACTTGTTGGGCTGATGAGTTCAATCCCAACACCAGCTCCTTGCTTTGACATGGACCCATCAAATCAGAGCATCCAAAATTTGGAAAGTTCTTTGACTCTGGGTCCAACTAAACTTTTACTTCCCTTTCACTAGGAGGCTACCTTCATAACCTTAGGGGAATCTTCTATCCCAGTGTGCTAAACAGAGGGTGGTTCTATCAGTATCTCCTTTGGCATTTCCATCTGAGGGATAGTTGATTTCTTAACATGCTCCACTATTATTTGACATAAGCAGTAATCAAATTCAAAGTGGGTAGCATTGTGAATCCTGCACCAATTCGGCAATAAGAGATCTTGGAAATTCATTTGGGTGCCCAAGCTAAGTTAATCCCTTGCACATTTTTCTATAAACTCCTAGAAACCACTGAGTAGGCCCCAATTGTTTCCTTCATCGTGTTTGTCACCTACCTCTATTGGAATCTCCGTACTCTGGGGCATTTGAATAAAATCGGTCGGAGGACTGCACAACACTAAGAGTACTTTGGGAATACATTTTTCCTGAGGCTCAGATTCATTTTGGTAGACAAAGGGACAATAATTTCCTAGTTCTATTTCAACAAACAACACTTCATTGAGATTGTTGTATTTTGTGATCATATATTTCATACGGGGTTCATGGTCAATACGGATTTGGTTTGATAGCCCCTTCCAAGGCAGCCACATGTGAGAAAGGTATGTTGTAGTATATCCATTCAGTGCCTTGGTGAATTCAATCCCCAAGATGATCCCATATGCATCAGGGATATCAGCCACTTGAATATCAATGACTTGCTATATCCTTGGGTCTATAGCAATTTGCATCGGGATCTGATTTATTTCTCCCACAATGTTGATCTATGTTTTGTCTAGTTAGGTAACTTTCCTTCTTGAAGGCATGGGGGTGATCCCAAGAGCCTTACACATTGCCAAAGGCATGACATTGACAGACACCCCCAAATCAAGCATGCAGTTATGCAAGTTCTTCCCAAATATCTGAATGGTGGTAAGGAAAGGGGGAGTTTCCAACCTTCCTTGGAAGATGCCCTTAGGTGTGTCTATGTGAGCTATCTAACCTCCGTTTTTGTCACCAACCTTATCCTTGATCTGCCTAGATAGCCAATCTTTAGAACTTTGCCTATTGTTCAGATTTGGTTCCTTTTCCATTTGCTTACCTACAGACTGATTTATGGGAACATCCTTCCTTTTCCCGGTATTATCATGTATCACCGGTTCTTGCCTATGCTCTTCAAAGGAAACTCTCTTAGCTAATGTTTTCCTACGTTGTGCTAGAGGATGGGATTCCATTGAATACCCTGAAGAAAACATGCCTCATGGCGGGGACCTTGAGTAGTTCAAAGGTAGACAAATTGATTTTCACCTTTCTAATCTCTTCTTCCACGTATTCACCCATTTGCTCAATCTCAGAGCCATAGGCTTGACCTATTGCAGACTCGGGAAGTTGGACTTTGGTTTGGCCTAATGAGCTTTGGGGTTTGCCTTGAGGCTGATTCTGCGACTAATTTTGAGGCCCATTCTTGTTAACATATTGGGTGGGTAGATGGGGAATTCCAGGGTTGTTGGCATTACAGTTAAGCGGGGTAGCAAAATTGTTCGGTGGAGTAGAGGTTGTAAAGGGTCCACCTGCCTGCCTATTTCTGAGGAAGTAGGGAGTTGATCTTTGATGGAACCTGTGGACCTTATCTACGTATGGTTCTTCTTCATCTAGTGGACCATTATCTATTGAATCAAAAATTTGAGCTAAAGTTTGTTCGTTACTTACCTCCTACACTTCTTCACTCCTCATGGGAGCATGCTTGACTTCGGGCTCATTGCAGTCACTTCGTAGAAATGGTGCTTGGTTGACCATGAGACAAGAGGAATCATATGGCTCAGATTGGATGATTTCCCTACAATTGACACTGTCAGCTACATTTTGCACTTCTACTCAGAATATTTCAACAGGTTTCTGGAATTCAAGGCAATCCAACTTGGAGTGTCTACTGGTTTTTTGAATCTGGCACCATCTAGACAAAGCTTCCTTGACAAGGTATACTCCACTAGTCATCTTTTTGTTGCTTGTTGGTTGGTCGAAAGGAGTAGGGACACCTCAATTATTGGGCCTTGTATTCCACGTGCGATTCTACCTCTGAGAAGATCTCCTTACTGAATTTTGATTAGTATTTTGTCCTTTGTCATAATTTTTCCCAGAGGAGATGCTTGCTTCCTGGTTGTCCCTACTATCACTGTTATCTCAGTTATCCTGATTAAGATTGGCCTAGAAGTTACATTGGGATGCTTGTAACTAATTATTTTGATTCCTCAAGTGCGTCATCTTAGTGGACATTTTCTTTATCATCTCAGTCAACTCCTTGAGTTTGTCTTTCTTCGTAGTGCTGCTTGACTGCAGCATCATATTATGGAGAAAGATGGGTAGGGTCATCGACTGATTCTAATGGGTTGGAGGAAATTCTAGCCCCAGTAGATATAATGGCACCTGGGGCTGCTGAGAACACACTTGCTGTTGTTGGGCAGCCTGAGAATAGTTGTGTTATGGTTGAGGCTGCAAATAGGAAGGCACAGGAGGTGCATAATTCAGTGGTTGTCCCATGTGTGGGATGATGGGAAACTAAGGTATCTGATTCATAAGAGGGGTCTGATGAGTGAATGCTTGATTAAGCCCTTGAATCTACATTAGGTGAGCTACTGGTCCCAAAGAGGGCACCAGGCCGAAGATATTTTGCCCCAAATCTGCACTTGCAATAATAGCCTCTGTATAGGCTGTTACTAATGAGGCGGGTGGTGGACGCATCCTTTTTACCGAGGCTGATGTGAGATTTTCTAACACCGCATAATAGACTGGCAGGGCTACAACATCATTATGGAAGTATGGGTCCTAGAGCCTTGTGAAGGAACGATGAAAACGGTCATTAAAGGATCCAATGGGTTCGTTGACCTCCCTCCTGATGGACATAAACTGCCTATATAACTCTGAGGGGCTGATCAGGATCTTATATTTTTGTAGGAAAGCATTCTTCATTAGGTTCCATGAGGTAATGGATCCCCTTGGTAGATTGATGTACCAATAGAAGGCTTCTAAGCCAAACAAATGTGGAAAAGGCAGCATGCAACATCCTCATGATCAACCTGCATTTCAGTAATCATTGTTTCGAATATTTTGATATGTTCTTCCACTTTTTTTTATGGGTCACAAGGATTGAACTTTGAACAAAATACTTCTGGACTCTTGGGCATATCATGATAAGTGGCGAAATGTATCGATGAAGGATTTTGTTGTAACCAAGCCATGGCAGGAGGTGGAGGCGGTATCTATTGTTGGGAAACAACAAGTTGAGTTTGTGCCTGCAATAGGACAGTAGTCTAGGACTGCACCTAAGCTGTGGCTGTTCAGGTTGTACCTTGGACTAGAAGAGCCAAGAGAGAAGCAATTCCCTGGCTGCCAAAGATGGGAGGTAAAACTGCAGTTTCAGAGGATAGGGTGGAAGACGAATGCAAGTTGAATGAGGGTGAAGGTGAAATGGAAGTGGGTGGAATGGAGGAATAGAAAGAAGTAGGACTACTTCCCTTGGTTTGTTTTTCCCTTGTAGGAGGTTGTAACTCTTGGAGTTCTCCCTTATTTGGTGTCGACCGTAGAACCCTTCGAAACCTTTCCGGGGAGAATGATCTGATTCGATCTAGTTTCACAAGGCCCTCCTTCTAGCGCCAATTCTCTTGATGGGTGTTTTCCACACTTTCTCAACACAGGAGGTACATGAATGTACTACCTCTCTTGAAAGGAAACTTCCCACGGCAAGGCATTGAAAATCTCCCCAAGGTCTCTCAAGTGTCAGGGCATGACTTGCATGGAATTCCTCAGTTAATTTTAATGTGATTTTGCTGGTAATCACAGGGTAGACTTACATAGCTAGATACGAGGTAGATCTTCAAATCTAAAGTTTCGAGATGGAGGTCAAGTTTCACTTTGTTGTAGGTTCGAACAACAGTCTAAAACTTTGGTGTTTCTTTAAATTTGGATTTACAATGTACAATGAACCTTAGTATAGGTTACTTCTTAAAAAAAACAAAAAGAGTGGGGAGGATGGAAGGTTCCTAGATCTACAACTAACTATGAATAGTAATCATGGGTTCCTGCAATGGATAGCTTCCTGGAAACAATATTCCAGTTAACCAGAAATCTCATAGTCTCATGGAATTTGTGCTATCTTCTAAGCTCTGCAAATATTTCATCTTTCATTCACCATATGCATATATGAACAAATATGAAAGTGTGGGAAAGCTTTGAATTTAAGCCCAGACTAACTTTACACAGCCATCTACCAATACCAAACAACAAAAAGTATGGACTAAGAAAGCATCTCCACAGTAGGAATTTTCACAACTACAAAACAACATTTCTAAAATCTATCAAAGCAAGAATATAGCTAACTAAAACAACAATACAAATCTAATTAAAGCATCTAACAATGGAGGTTGAATCAAGTAACATGTGAAAAACTCAGAAAATGCACCAAGTCAATGTATTTTCATTATAAATTTCTGCAACATGTCTTTACAACAACTTAACTCCTTGTGCAAATGAGAGGAGAGCCATATTTATAGTTCCCAAAAAGTTAAATGAATGGCCAAGATTAATTCTCACTGTGTGGCCAAGATTCATTACAAAATAGGGTTCCTTCAACCCCCACTATATTACAATTTAAAATACATTCTTTTCCCTTTCCCTATTTTGTCTCCTACTGACGATACTATAGCATTTTTTGTCTTTTTTTGATTGCTCTTTTACTATAGCTACTCCTTTGGAGGCTCCTCATTAATAATAGGGTTGTCCTCTAGCTTCTTTGAAGTTGCATACTCCATGAACTTTAGCATTACTGGCTGGAGCGTTTCTGTCTCAATGATCTCATATCGCAGCATTTGGTAGCTCCATTCTTTGGCATTATTTTCCAACTTCTTCCAGTCCTCGTCATATTTTGTGCCTTGATCTCTAAACAACTCTGATTGATCGAAGGCACGAGCAACAAAACTCATAAACTCCACTATTCTTTCACTAGACATCTTGTCCACCATCTTCTTTTGAAAGTAAGGTTTTACCTTTTCCAAATCCATTTGTACTTTGGGCATGTCGTACTCTGTCATCATCTTGAGGTATCGAGCACATTCCACCCTAATTTCCTTAACCCATTTAATATATGGATCTACCTTACTTATTATCTGCTCCAGCCATTCCTTCCTATTGTCGAAATCCTACCTCCACACATCCATTAGCCTAGAGTGATCGTTCCTTTTGAATGTAAGCTACTTTTCCCATGTGGCCTTTGGAAACTAAAGGATAGCCTCGATCTTTGGAAAGGTGGAGTCATATGTTGCAGGGAAGTTGGTGCAAAGCTTCCTCGTGCTTTCCAAAGATTGTTACAGATCCAAGAACTTATTGGCTATCTTAATAGCCCAACTAATTCCCATGTTCCCGACGTACAAGACCTGTTGAAACCAGCTCTCTGTAGTCTTGTCCAAGTTCTTTCTTCTCTCCAACTTGTCAATTTGTTCCTTGGACAGCAGTTGGGGAGGAGCTGCAGATGTCGTGGGTAGGTCATCAATTGAGGACTAGTGTTAGATGTAATCTGTCAATGCGGCCACCTATGCTTTGAGCTCATCTTTTAAAATCTTGTCCTATTTTATTAGATGTACCACCGTAGCCACCGAATCTTGAAGGTGTCCTACCTTTTGTTCTCTGGTAGCGGTCCCCATGTTGATGGTTGAGATGTTGTAACTCACACCAGCCTGGCCCACCACGGGCATTGCAATCTGCATAGCTCAAGACCCAGAAGCATGCATTGTTACTTTGGATCTGATCTTAGGCTTCTTCTCTTTCCTAGTTGTGATTTGTGCTCAGGCTAGGATAGACTCCAGCCTCGCTCTTCGGTCCTTCAACATGAGGGTCTTCTTTTCAAGTTGTCTCCCTAACCACTCATGCACGACAGACTTTTCCTTAGGTGATTCACGACCACCCTCGCCCTTCTTGGCCAAGACTTCTATTTCCTTATCCCCAGGAGCCCTTTCTTCCATTTTAGCAACATCACCCTCCTCTTTGTCAGAGTCCTGGATGAACACAAGTTGCTTAATGTGAGGCTTGCTAGACAATTTTTGTGGGGACCTCCTTCCTTCTCCATTTCCTCCCCCTTCATTTCCTCAGTCAGCTCAATCTCATGCATGTGCTCCTTGGGCTACTCAATTTCGAGGCTCTTGATAGCTTGAGCCTCATCCTCAGGTCTGTCTTCTTGTTTCTATCCTTCTTCCCCAAGAGGTGACCTTTTTGCCTCTTCTTCAGTACCCTTCAGCTGCCAAGCCATTTCTTCCTCAAGGTCATCATTGAAACCCTGCAGGATGACCCTACCACCAACATCTTCCTCCTCATCCCCACTCTCGGAAGAGCCTATTCCTTCTTCCTCGTAGGCCACCCTGTCGATTATGCGGTGTTCATACTTGGGGTGCTCATGGTACTCATCAGACTCTTCTTAAAATGTCTTCGAGGCCTCCTATTCTTGCCTTTGCCATTCCTCAAAAATTAACATATTGGCTTCCATGGTCGGTGGCTTGGTCAGAGGCTACGAAGGTTTAGTAGTGGCGAGGACCTGTGCAAGGGCTACTTGAAGAGTGGGATCCATAAGGATCTAGGAGAGCTCAGAAGGGAGATTCTGCATATGCTTGGAGAAGGCTTCAGGCAAGGCAGAAGCGGGCATTGGTTCCATCACCATAGCTAAAGGGAGCGATGCGGTTGGTGACATGGCAGCGGAGGAAGAAGGAGTAGTCACAGTAGAGGAAGAGTCAATTATTATCACAGGCTCGGTCGAAGGTGAAGAGGCAAGATGGAAAAAGATGTCCACTATCAATGGGGATGTGGCGACCATGGCCAGGGAGGTAGATAATGGGGCAGTTAAAGCAGGGAGAGCCAAAAGAGGTTTTAACTGTTCTGCACCTTTTGCTTCTTCCTCTTGGATTATGGGCTGCTCCGTGGTGCCCCCTATTTGCTTAAATTTCTTGGAAGGCGAGCCTCCTTGGTCCTTTCTTGTATAAAACTTAGGGTCAAGAGACTGCTATGTTTCTGTCTCTTTCCTCTTCTTGGATCTGGTGACCGGAGGAGACTTAGATGTCCTGCCTATTGAAATCGTGGCAGTGGTGTCCTCTGTGGCACTTGGCTTGCTTTTAAGCCCCTCGTATGTTAAGACCATTCCTTGTTGCCTCAGCCAGCTCACCTGTCCTTTAACCATTCCTCGGTTCGAGCCACGATGTCAAGATCGTCAACCTCTTGCTCATCCCAATATATTGTGGGTAGTGGCAGATTAAAGACTGCATTATACCAGGGATCCATTACGATGTCCTCATCGTCCTCTACTTGATTTAGTATAGGGAATAGTTGCACCCTCCTTATGAAGTATGCAGTCATCCTCATATAGTGCCGAGCTCATACTTCCTTGTCATCTTGAAAATTTTCCCAAAAGTCTTTGACATTGTGCAAATGGGCGTACTCTGGCCCTAATTCCTTCCTTACATGCCCATATGGGTCTATCCATGGGTGAGGAGTGTCTAGTTGGAAGTGGTATTCCACTAGCTCTTTTTCTGAATTTCTAGCACACTAGGAAGTTTGCAGTTTATACATGCCCTAACCAAGGGTCAAGGGATAAGAAATTCTTGCCACATGTTTGTTGTTGAAGACTACCTATATGTGTTGGAGCTGCCAGGAAATTTCTAATAGGATGATCCGATCGTTGGGGTACCAGGGTAGTTTGTTTGGTATTTCTGTGAAGCCCTAGGCGCAAATGTATGTGAACTTGGGGAACTGAAGGAATAGGAAAGTGTACTACTTTAGGAACACTCGTGCACTATGAGAGACTCTTCTCTAAAAATCTCCTCCAAGCATCCAGGCGATGTGACCAATGAAGGCATCATTTACCCTACAATACTCCTTGAAATTTCTGTACTAGATCTGAGGATACCTATTGTAGACCTTGAATTTTCAACCCTACTCTTCATTGGGTGCCACAAACAACCCGCTATATTGCCTTTGGTCCACCAGGGAGTAGAAGAGATACAAGGTCATGTAAAACTTTGAACTCTTCTTGACATTAATGAACTGCTCATGGAAGCAGTCGCTTATTATGCCCCCCAGTAGAATGCAGATTTTGTGGTGATGTCTTCATTCCCATGGAGGATCTGCCTAACAAAGTACACCATCCACTCTTGAAAGAATGGTGAGGTAGGTAGGCCCATTACCTGGCTCAACATGGTAACTAAGTCATGGTAATCTTCATGAAAATCACTGTAGAAGAGTTCGTGAGGAACCTTCGCAGTGCTGCCCCTTTTTTCCTTAAGCCAATGCTAGTTTATCAATCTTTTGCAGCCTATTGGGTTGTCATTCCATCCTGCCAGAAATTCCTCTATGGTGGGTGTTTCCATTTCCTAAAAAGTGGGAATGTGGAAGGTCTTTGTAATGCCTTCAGCTAACATATTTACTAGAATATTACCATCCCTATCGACGATGGTCCTTGGCTCGGTTTGATAGGCCTACCAACAAGCCATGACTAAGGAGCAATTAGAGATGTGGGAAAGCTCACAGCTTTTGCGATTCCACTCTGTCTAATCAGCCTTGCATTCTTGGTCATAAGGTTGATTCTGACCCTCTGTATGAATTCATCAATATCAACTTGGCCGATATTGGTGTCTGTTATTTCCTTCTAGTCCATGGTGATTTTTAATCACAGAGGCTTACCCTTCCCTTTGTTCAGTGCCCCTTCCAAGGGTCCTACACCTGATTCCATATATCTTGTGAACAAAGGAATTGTTAGTACAACCAATCATGAGATCCTTGTTGTTAGTCATTCATAAAATCATACCTTTTCTTTCAGATGTCATTAGTCTTTTCATTGAGGGATTTTAGGCAATCCGAGCACAAAGGGCCAGACTTCCCTGGCAGGAATGTTGTTTTGAGAGGGCAATCGGGGTAGAGCGATCTAGAAGACTTTTCCCGACCGAATTTTAATGGTTCAAAAGGACTATAGCAAAGAGGAACGAAATTAATCACATGGGTCAAGATCACATTTCAAATTTGAGGTTATTTGGATCGATTTGGGAGTAACTAGAGGTATGAGGCCGGAAAGCCATTCAGAGTTAGCCATTTGGTATGATCGAGTAGAAATGGAGTTCCAAGCGTGAAACTTTGGGGTCTGAAACCTGGAGGGTCAAAGGGTAGATGGCAATTTTTAGTTACTAAAGTGCTAAGGCCTGAGGAGACAGGAAGTTTTCATGCCTTCGCCATTCATATTGCGATCGTTGGACGAAAGTTCGGAAGGGGCGGCATGGCGGACTGAACCCGGCACTTAGGTTGGATGTTGCATTTTACTTTTGAGTTTCCACAATGATCAGGGAGATGGAGCCCAAAGCTCGGAAGGGCGGGTGTGAATTTCCCTTTCGGAATGGCGGAGGAGGGATGAACTCCCGGAGGCCAGAGCCCGAAAAGGGTGAAGTCGTTCAAAGTTTAGGGCCAACCTTGAGGCAGCGGATGGATGCTTGGGGCCCTGGAGCTGGAAGGTCGTTGTCGGTTCGCTATTTAGAATGATGAAGATGGGACAGAATTCCATAGATGAAATTCTACGGAACGGGTCTCGAGAGATCGTCAGAAAGTTGTGTATGCACGTGAAATGGATGGTAAAAGCAAAGGAGGACTTTGGAGCTCAGGCAGATGGGGTGACTCCTCCATTTGGAACGGCGACATCTTCACGGACTTTCAGACATGAAAGTCCTGGGGTTTGGGCCCGAATAGTGAAAATGGTGGCCCAGAAAGGATGTTCAATTTTTTAACATTGACGACGAATGGATGACAGAAGTCCGAGGAACTAGGCATGGGGGGTCAAATAGTCATTTTGGCAATGCTGGTTTTTTTTGTTTTCGACCGCCAAGAGGAGGTTTGGGCCCGGAGGGCATGAATGCCCCTGGCCAATGAATGGTCATGATGAGGTGAAGTTTCGGCCATGAATTCAAGGGAAGTTTGGAGGTTTATTAAAGAATAAAAAACATGGGTTTTGTGTGTTTCATCGTGTTTTATCAATCACATGTTCTTTTAACTCGTGTTGTTCATTTTAAGCTTTAAAATCATGAAAAAAATTCTTAGGAGGGTAAACGGTAAACCTACCTCGGACACCCAATGTGGGAAGGCATGAAATCCACTAACAGTCGACACGTGACGACAACGGGTTTGAGGGTGACGATCGACGAAGACATGGATCCTCCATCATTAATGGCTTCATTAAATGCAAGTACGACAAAGCATAAGGTTGGTGAATTCAAATTCACGGATGATGGTGGGAGGTTTGGGACCCAAAGTTTGGGAGGATGTGGGATGACGATCACTTGGGATTCATTTTGCATATCGACGGCCAAAAGGATCCTAGGACCTGGAGGGTGGAAGTCCGCCACTAGTTTTTCGTTTTAAAATTCTTGTTTGGAAATCATCGGCGGCAAAAGGGAAGTTGAGGACCGTAGGGTGGAGTTCCACCAAAGGTCCTTCATTGGGAACAGCAAAGCCCTCATGGACTTTAAAACACGGAAGTCCAGAGGGTCAATCCTGGAGGGCACGAAAGCAGCCAAAACACTTGCAAATTTCAATGGATGGAGAACAAGGGGCTAAGACCCAGGGCCCAGGAAGGAGGAAGCCTTCCACCGTTTGGGATGATGGACACGAAGGGGAAACCTAGCCTAGGAAACCCGGCGGGGCATGCCCGATAGGCCCCAAAGCCACTGGCAGAGGCAAACTACCAAAGAGACCTCGCAAGGTGCTAGAACTTGACAAAATTAAAAGGGAGCAACACGGTGAACTCAAGATGAGGCTTTGGAGGTACATTGACCACTTGAGACACTAAAATGAGACACACAAAATGAAGTGGCGACAAAAACAACCTAGCAAAATGAAAGAAAAAAGGGTCCCCATTCCAAACGGGGCATGTGTTCTAAGGG
Organism: Sequoia sempervirens; assembly: GCA_007258455.2. Taxonomy (NCBI): domain Eukaryota; kingdom Viridiplantae; phylum Streptophyta; class Pinopsida; order Cupressales; family Cupressaceae; genus Sequoia; species Sequoia sempervirens. The sequence goes on from VDFB02366183.1 coordinate 39,362, forward strand.
CACAACAGTTCCAAAAGCAAAGAGTTTGTTGAGCATGCTATATTCGGTCTTTGATGAAGACCTGGCCAAAGTAGAGATCGAAGATCGGGATATTACTACCCAAATGACAAAAAAGTTCATCCATTTCCACTTGATCTTCTAGTGAACTAAAGTGGCTACAACTACTTTGAACCAGATGATGAATAACATGTGCGAAAATTTCTCCCAATTGAGCAAGATGGGTTTGCCATCCCCATTTCTTGAATATGGGTCAATCGCCATAGTCAAGTAGATTGCACAAAGAATTGAAGAAAAGGAGCAAGACTCAATTTTTTTCTAGAGTTTTGGCCATCCTCCTACCATAGCAAACATTGAAGGTGTTATTCATCCTCTTGCACAACTACTTTTCCATTGTGAGGCGGGGGTCGGTTTACCTGAGGTACTTTGTATAAAGAAACACTTGACCTGGGTGGAGCCCAACATAATTTGCGCAATATAGGAAGACCATCCAAGGACAACTAGCCACCCCTGCAAGTAGCCCTTTCTAGGCTCTAATTCTATCGCCAATGGATGGCACTTCATTTTGTGAACCAGAGAATTTTTTTGGGTTCCCTGTTCCTCAAAGCGAAACCCTCTTGATAGTCGCTAGAAGCTATGAATATGAAATTGTCGACCATGCTCCCTTTGGGTTTTGGTTTTTGGCTAAGTATTGGCCCATGCCTTCAAATAAATCCATTGATCCCCTTTTTAATGTCACCACAGCCTCTACAACATGTTCGCCCATCGCTCTCCAAAGGAATTTTCTCCTTGCCCATCTATGAGTCCCCGATATGCTCCCACGTGTCTTCACTGCTAGTTATTTTGTTTGTTTCCTTTGACTTCCTCGTTGGTCCCCGTTCATGTGCCACGTAGCTCCTAATCACAAAAAGGTTTGGTGGGCTCCATAGGCAGCATCTATATCAAACATTATTGCTATGTGTCATCTCAATGCAAGCTTTCAATAGAGGAAGGGTAAATCGGTTGCGAGTAGCGATATGCTGCAATGCATCCCTTCCTTACAAGCTTCTTTAGCAAAAGGAATGAAGCAAACAAAAGGATACAATATGTTGTCATGTGTTCTTACTGCCTATCCAAAGATGCGACACTTGTCTGCATGATACTTTGCTAGGACCACTGCCATCATTCGCAGGGGATACACCTGAATGGAGAGTGACCAAATACTGTGTCTCAAATCTTTTCTGTTACAATAGGCAAGGAAAATCATTGCTCAAGATTTTGAATCTTTTTGGTTGTTGATCACTAAGCGGTGGGAGGCTTGCTATAAATACTGCTCTTTTCTTTTGAAGAAGGGTTCTAGAAGTTGGAGGTTTCGAGTTTGAAGATTACATGCTATATGTTTTTCAAGCTTCACTAGTTTTAGAATTACAAGATTGTTGGAGAGACTAGGCCTTTTATTGTTTAGATTATTGCACTAACTCATAGACTATGCCATTGTTCGGCCTCTATGTTTCTTATGCTATTGATAAACTTTATATTGTGTCATTATTGTTTGAATGGTTTATTTTCTGTAGTTCTATAATTTGAACACACGTTTGTTGGTTTAGATTAATGTCTTTCAACTCTTTATTAATAAATGGGTATGATTATTATTTGATGTCATTGAATGAGCTATTCATACTGCAATCCTTAATTTATGTTATTCTAAGACATGGTAAATTGCTAAGCAGATCCTTAGATCATATCCAAAAGATAGGTTTATCGTGCTTTTTATCTAAATTCTGGCACATCACCTTAGTTATATTCTTTATTTTTATATCTACTTCTATTTCCCATTCTAAAACTCCAATTATAGAAGAATGTCTTCTTTAAAAATCTAGAGGTCACTCAGTTTAGCACAATAAGTCCCCCATAAACTGAGTTTCCCACAAAGGGTTGTTACCTTGCCAATTTTGGCATCAACACTTTTCTTCCCCCCTCTCTCTTTTTTTTTATTCAATTCTTCATTTGTAATCATTCATTTTTTCTCCTTATGCTCTTTGATTTCCTAATGATGGATCATAGAGTGTTATCTGAAACATTGATTCAAAAGCTACAAACACAATCTAAGCCAGAAACATTCAGCAAAATAATCTAATCCTATTAACTCGCTAAATGGACAATGATTTCCACTCTAAATAAATATGTTTCTTGAATCATTGTGAGCTCAAGAAATCTTTTGTTTGACAGATCAAACCCATAATGTGGATAAAATCCTTGAATAGTTACTTACATTTGACTTTTAAACATTTAAATTTGACAATTAGGTGCACATTTTCTCAGAAATCATAAAGCACTTAAAACATGAATGATACCTTGTGCCTTTTATGAAATTCAACAAACATTAGTAAATTATGTCTTTCAATTTTTAATGAAGATCATTAGTAATATTGTGAATTTAGTGGTAGAGTCAAAGTGTGGTTGTAATCCTGCATTTTAACACAATTCCTATTGTGGGTTTTGAGAGAAACTCAGATTGTGAGGGTTGTAATGGCATACCACTTTGGCAAAGCAGGATGGAAGTACCACGAGTAAATTCTCTGTAATGAATAACTAAAGAGAATGTGGCACCAACCACATATCAGGCTCCAAACATAGGCTGGATTGTGAGTGATCCCAAGACGAAATAATCATTTTAAGGTAAAGGGCAGTGAAAATGTGCAAGCACCAAG
>VDFB02366184.1:0-27031 GCA_007258455.2 Sequoia sempervirens
GAATTAGGATGCCAAGAGGGACATCATCATCATAATCTGAAGATGAACTTTTTTTGTTTGAATGTTCTGCCTCAGAAAAAACTAATCTCTATAGTGTTCATCTACAGGAGGGTTTACACTAGGGCCTATGCCAAAAGTTGAGGCACCAAGAGTGGCTTCAACCATGCTCAATCTCCTAGTAACCCTACGAGGTTGAGGTAAAACCCTAGGTTGCAATTGCTCTGGTCTAATTTGATCAATATTTAAGAATTATTCCCAAGTCATATTAGACACATCATGTAGAGAGACTTATCTATTAATAATTTGATCAGACAATGGTGGAAAATGAAATTACCCCTACCTTTTTGGGTCTTGACCACCATGATTGAAAGAAGGTGGTATAGCACGTTTGGCACATTTATTCTTCTCCCATGCCTCATATGATTCAAGAGTTTGAAGTGCACAAAATGTAAATTCGATTGATGAACTCCACAATTAAGGTATTTCACAACATAAACAACTACTTTCTTCCATGGCTCAGGAAAAGAGGTTTTCTTCACACCTTGCTTGTCCACACTCAATGGAGGGTCACCAGGTTCTGTAAATTCAACCCTAGCTGATCTGATGTATCTGGTAGCAAGGTAATGTTCACCGTCGGCAAGAAACCTTGTAACTTCTGCAATCCTTTCTTTAGTAGCCATTACCTCCAACCCTTTTACCGTGGCCTTTCCTTTAGATAATGTCTGGGCAAATTCTAATGCAATGTCTTCATTATAACCGTTTAGCTTCAGGAAATAATCTAACCACCCGAAATTTCTAAACTTGGCCTGGCAAAGTGCATCCTACAATAATACATCATGAACCGTGGGTTCATTTCGAATTAAACCACCTCCCATTGTTCAGCTGTCTGCAATTAAACAATCACTTTGCAAGGTTTCCCTTCCTGCAATCTTCGTCTGAAAGCTAAACTTCTCCTTCCTGCAACACTGCGCTAGTGTCATTTGAATTTTACCTTTTTACCGACTTAGGATTATGATAGGAGCAATAAAGACAGTAAAGAAGTAATAAATGGAGGCTATGATTAAGAAAAATGGTGATGGTTGATGTCATCTCACACATGCGAGCCATCATTTCACTCAGACTTCAAATTGGCTCAATTTAAAATTTACTGACGTGAACCTGTTGATGTGTTTTTTATGCACTTCTCAACATAGGCAGTGTGTAGGTGCACTACCTCTTTTGAAAGACAATCTTCCATAATCAGATTGCAAAACACTATTCCAAGGTCTCTAATGTCAGGTCTTGACAGTGCTTGGAATATCTCAGTTGTTTGATGTGATTTGTTGGAATCACAAGGCGTTCTTACATATGAGTTACAAAGCATGGGAAGTTGGGTTTGCAAATACAGTTTCAAAGTGCTGGAAGTGAATGAACAGTGGCTGTCCACTCAAAACAGCAAGCTGAAACTCATCAAGTTCATTTGATTTAGCTTCATGGTGATGCTTTGGGTCCTACTCTAACCAAGGATTAAAAGAAATAGCAAAAGGAGAAGGGTTAAGAAAGTTGTTCTATCTTAAACTAAGAATGAACAGTAATAATGGTGGCTGCTATAGTAGACATGCTTCCTAAACTGAGTTTTGCTTGACCAAGAGAAACCTTCAGCTACACAAAACCAGTGCAATTTTCTAAGGTCTGCTAATTTTCAAATTACACATACACATCATGAACATGCAATTGAACTAGATTGCAATAATGACAGAAAGAAGCCCAGGCTAACTTTGCACAGCAGCTTGTCATCAACAAGTGCTAAAAGTATGGGCTGGAAGCTCATCAAATACTATAACAACAACACCATCATGACAGCCATTCAAGAAACTAATACTAAAACTAACATGGAAGGAAAAACCATGTATGCAAGATGAGCAAAATCAAAGAGAACATCCATAAAATCAAGCAATGCTATCTTCTATTGCTGCAAATGCTTTTTACAACAGCTCTCCAACCCTTACAAATGAGAGGCAAGTCCCTATTTATAGTTTTCCAAAGCCCAAATGAATGGATATGATTGAATTACATCGAATGGCCCAGATTCAATTACATTAGGGTTTCACCTACCCCACAATATTCAGCAATTTAAAAAACATCTTTGTCCTTTCCTTGCTTTGTCATATAGTGCCCAGGTGTTGTAGCAGTTTTGTCATTTAGTTGATTGCCCTTTTACTATAGCTAAAACTGTTTGAAAGATGCCTTCTTACTTGATGTGTTTGCAGTGTTCTTCCTTGGATCAAACAAGCTTGTCGACGATTGGCATCAATTGATTGGTTGCCCCTGATTCGGGCGAACAGTTCATCATCGTCTAGTGAAAAGTAGAACATCTCCTTCATGCCTTCTTCAAGACCACTCCCTTGCATTTTTGTCATTGACTTCCTTGGCATAGGCCTTCTTCTAACACCGACCCTGTTGGTGGGTGCTAGTGGGAGAGGTGAACATGAAATGAATGGTGACAGGAGCTATGCGCATTCCTTGTTCAACTTTCTCGATGGGTCTCCTGATAGACCTGTAGTAGGCTCCTTGAATCCTGCATATATGAAGTGTTGTAAGTGATTTCATAGACAAATCAAGGAAAATGTTAGTCAAATCTTGCAAAATCTTTGTTAGATCCATCCATGCATCATCAAAAAATCATAATATTCATATTTGGGGCTCATTTGGATCGAAAACATTAATGCAGGCCCAAGGGGCCGGGCAGCGAACAAGGGACAACAAACTAGAAGGGAAGTTCCCGAACCTCACAAAACATAGTAAAACTAGGATTTTTCAATTATAGCACATGGGAAAAGGGGAAGGAAGAGTGCCCAGAAAAATTCCTTAAAATTAGACTCATTTTACAAAAATTGGAAGCTCAAAATGGCCACGGAGAGACGAAGTCCTAGAAATGGCCATGGAGGGCCTGGGCTCTGGAATCCGGGTCGCCGAGGGCCGATGGATGTTCAAAACGTCTGTGGAGGGATAGAGTCCCGGAAATGGCCATGGAGAGACAGAATCCTGAAAACAGCTACGAAGGGGCCAGGCTCCGGAGGCCGGGCCGCCGGGGCTCCACGAATGTTCAAGACAGCCAAAGGGGAATGAAGCTCTGAAACCATCAAAAGTTAACCGAATGTTGACGAAACCTTGGCAATTCATTTAAGCACATCAAACACATCCCAGATCCAAAAAAGGTTGGCCCCAAAGTAAAAAATGTGGAAATTGGAGGGACGGGGGTCCACAGATGTTTCCAAACAGCCAAGGAGGAAGGTAATTCCAGAGGGAAAGTTCTGAAACCATCGAAACTTAACGGAACGTTGACAAAACCTTGATAGTTCATTTAAGCACTTCAAACACATCCCAAATCCAAAAAAGGTTGCCTCCAAAGTCAAAAATGTGGAAACCAGAGCGATGGGGGTCCACGGATGTTTCCAAAATGGCCACGGAGGGATGGAGTCCCAGAAATGGCCACGAAGCGGTCGGGCTCTGGAGGCTGGGCCGTTGGGGCTCCACGGATGTTCCAAAATAGCCAAAGGGGGATGAAGCTCCGGAACCACCAAAACTTAACCGAATGTTGACGAAACCTTGGCAATTCATTTAAGCACATCAAACACATCCTAGATCCAAAAAAGGTTGGCCCCAAAGTCAAAAATGTGGAAACCGAAGCGACAAGGGTCCACGGATGTTTCCAAACAGCCAAGGAGGAAGGGAATTCCGGAGGGAAAGTTCTGAATCCATCGAAACTTAATGAAACGTTGACGAAACTTTGGCAATTCACTTAGGGACCCCAAACACATCTCAAATCCACCAAAAAGTTGGCCCCAAAGTAAAAAATGTGGAAATCGGACCGGTAGGGGTCCACAGATGTTTCCAAATAGCCAAGGAGGAAGGGAATCTGGAGGGAAAGTTTCGAAACCATCAAAACTTAACGAAAAGTTGACGAAACTTTGGCAGTTCATTTAAGCACTTCAAACACATCCCAAATCCAAAAAAGGTTGCCCCCAAAGTCAAAAATGTGGAAACCGGAGCGACGGGGGTCCACAAATGTTTCCAAATAGCAGGAACAAGACAAAAGGCAGAAAGGGGACAAAGAACTTTATTTCTCCACAGATTTGAATACACTAAGTAGGTGTATTTGGTAAGGGGAATTTGATCGTTTGAAGGCACATGACCAATTTGGTCCTGGAGAATGGGGCATGCAAAACAAGACAGGAGCAAAGTTGCCTGTTGGGAGCAAAAAAAAAGGGGTCCCTGCCTACGGCGGGGCGTGTGTGCAAAACATGCACAACAAATGGCGACTCGCTGGGGAAATGCTCCCGAGCATTTTGATGACAAACTGGAATCACAAACCCAAAATCTCTGGTTCTGACTTTCATGCTAGGGAAAACAATCTAGATGCCCAACCAAAGGATCAAAAGCACTAGCCAACCCAACCTTTAGTATGCTGAAAATCCAAGTGTGTGCAGTTGCGTTAATTCTGATCCTTTAGGTGCTACAGGAACCCAAACTCCGTCAAGTTAAGCTACGTAGTTTATTCTCACTCCAAAAGCATCCGGGACATTGCCTCACTGCCAGTTAGGCGTCCATAGCCTCGACGAAGTTGTTGCTGCGATTCTCCTGAACATTGCTCTACTGCCAGCCAGGCGTCCATAGCCCCGATAGAGTTGCTCTGATACCCCTGAAAAGTTGAATTTTCTCTTTCTTTCAATTTTCAATGTTTTTTTTCTTTCTTTCTTTTCTCTTTTCAGCTCTTTTATTTCAACCTACAAGCATTGAAGCTCATGCTCAGGGCTAAGAATCACAGTGGCGCTGAAGCAGAATTTTAGATTTTTCACTTAACTAGACTTCAGAAAAGGCCCTACAGTGACCGTCAAATTCTTAAGATGTATAAGAGTTGTAAGATTTTAGAATACGTCAGAGTTAGACTAAACCAACAACTTATCCTCTTTGAATCAAACACCTAGATCACTTGACACTAACAGAAGACCTTCACCATCCACTCTGAAGACTTGATTAGAGTTTGACAAAGAAATATGTAGAACAATCATAGGCAATAAGTATGGTTGTTGTGCGCACAGATGTGCCTAGCTAAAAGCAGATGGACCCCGAGCAAAGCAGCAACAAAGCGAAAGCAAACAAAAATCAAACAACCTATAAAGCAATCAACCTACATCAAACCAACTAATCTAAGGAAATCACGAAAGTGAAGTATTTACAGGAAACCTATACTACTCAAAATGGGCTATGTACAAAGATATTTACAAAGCCCTATGTTCATGATGGGTGAGCCAACATTAACGTTCATTGGATTTCACAGTGCGTGCACAAGTAAACGAACGATTGTTGTCGTTCTTAACCATGCAAACTTTTCTTTATATTCTAAAAAAAGAAGTTCAACATTGCAACACTCAAGTTCAATCACGTCATCATGAAAAATCAACAATTGAGGAGGCTCGTTGAACCCATGGTTAATCCACAAACATGTTTTTTTTCCCTCATTCCCATAATCAAAATAATAAGTGTAGTTATGAGAAATAATAGGGGCAAGGAAGGATAAAACCTAGATTTCATCACATGGAGGTGGCAGCGTTGGACAGTCGAGAGCAAGCACAACATCGTTGATCGTTGCATCAGTAGCCTCGAGCGGGTGCGATGGAGGGTGCAACACTTTGGACATTAAGCTTCCATAAGGGTGGGAGGATGGGGTAGCAAACAACTCTTCCAATCCACCAATGGGATCTACAACCATGGTTGGAAGTTCTTCAAAAAGAAATACTTCTCCACATTGATCATTTGCAAACTTGGGATCGACTTGGTTGCTGTCCTCAAACAGTAGTATGTTGTCTCGTCTCCTTCCCCAAGTTTCAACCTCCTTTTTATGATGTTCAATGTCATGGGACAATGGCATGGAAAAATCTGTCCTATTATAGCTCCCTGAATGTGAAGGAGGATCAACAACGATCATGGCAGAAGGGATCCAAGTTACATCTTGTAGTCGATCAATTACGTCATACGTGTTGGAAGCCATCAAAACACCCCCACCTTTGTCTTCTTCCCTTTGCTATTCATGCATCTCATCATGACATTCACTCGTTTCCTTTTGCTCACTATCGCTGTAATTGGAGAAAGAGCTCCTCTCCCAATCTGGAAACTCTAGTGCATCACTGTTTGGGGGCTCAAGGAGTATGTATTCATCGCTACCGTCTTCTGAGATGTGCTCTTCTTCGGCATGAGCATACCTTCGTAGTGTAGCTCTCAATGGAAATAAGTCATCAATTGATGGCACCTCATCAAGGGGACCAAATTCTACTGCACAATTTCCCTCCAAAGACTCGCCAAAAAGTCCATCGTCCATGGTACACAACTGCTCTTCAAGAGGAAGAACTTCTTGGTGACTAGTAGACAAAATTCCCGCTTGATCTACTTCATTGCTCGGAAGTCTGAGACTGTATTGTTGTCCTTCTATTGCTGCCCCAACATCCTTTTGAGGCCCTCCTTCAGCTGAGTTGTCACTTGGCTCTAGCTCTTGGTCTTCTACTTCAATCCGAGCAGCAAGTAGAGGAGGTCGGGTGCTTGGCTTCTCCACTTGTCCTCTAACTTGTTTGATAGCCTCTTTGCACAACTCACATGCAAACTCAGAGTGTGAAGAATCATGAAGTCTACACCAATTCGGTAGTAGTAGTACCTCCAAATCCACTTGACATGTTAGTTTGGACCAATCCTTTGCTAATCTAGAGACGAGCTGGTCATATCTTTCCGCTATTGGGTCCTCATCATCACTTGAAGAAGAAGCTTGATGGTAGACAACCATGGCGAGTGGTTGCTCCCACTCCAAATCTGCATTTTTAGATTCTCGATCACTGTCATTAACGAAGGAGAGGTCTTCTAATTTAATTTCACTTATGTCTTCGTCATCATTTTCTGCTGCTTTAATGTTGTCAACCTTTTCTTTTTCCTGTTCTTCAGCATCTTCGTTGGTTGTCCTAGCATGCACGACTGCAAACTTCATTGGTTCATCGTCACCTACAAATTGCTCTTCTTCTGGAGTAGAGGGCTGCCTTTGATTGGTGGAGGGAAGACCTTCTAAATTAGTTTCAATCAGATTTCCACCAAGGCATCTTACTGTCCTAGTGAAATCTGCCTCTTTCTCCTGGCTTTCAACTTCGTTGTTTGCTGCTCCAACATCAGCTTGTATCAATTTTTTTTGTTCATCTTCAATGTGTTGTCCTCTGAATGCTGATAGCTCTTCTGCCTCATTGGATAACTTCTCCTTATTGGGAGCTGGCTGCTCCAACTTATCCAAACAACCCTTGGCTTGAGCGATGATGTTGTCACATGATGGACATGTAAATTCTGAATGTGGTGCATTGTGAAATCTACACCAACTTGCCATTAGTACTTCCTCCAATCTTGTTCCATCCTTTCTGCTCAAATGTTCTTGGATCAACTCCTTGAATGCTTTGGCTGCCATGGTTGTCAAATCTTCCTCTGGGTCTTCAGGAGCCAAGGGCTGGTATATTTCCCAAAAGGGAATTTCTCCCTGCAAGATCCTTTCGACTCTGCTCAAAAAAGTCAGACACCCCAACTCGTGCCTACGAGTGTGATGGATTTGACATCTATCCACCAATGTGAAGTGCTGCAATGGCTTCTTCAATCTCTTGTTCAAATCTGCATGCAACTGAGTGATGTCAATTTGTGCATGTTGCTCCATTTTGACTCAGCTTCTACTTGCCTTCAGAATTTTTTGATTTTTAGCATTGAAAGAGATCTCCCTATCTGAGATTTCTTCTTGAAAGTGCTCTCTTCGATTTCCAACTTTCAGCTTTGTAGCCTCAACATGTCAAGCCCTCCTTCTAGCACCAGTTCTGTTGATGTGTTTTTCATGCACTTCTTAACACAAGCAGTGCGTAGGTGCACTACCTCTCTTGAAAGACAATCTTCCATAATCAGATTGCAGAATACTATCCCAAGGTCTCTAATGTCAGGTATTGACAGTGCTTGGAATATCTCAGTTGTTTGATGTGATTTGCTAGAATCACAAGGAAGTCTTAGGGATGAGCTACAAAGCATGGGAAGTTGGGTTTGCAAATACAGTTTCAAAGTGCTGAAAGTGAATGAACAGTGGATGTCCACTCAAAATAGCAAGTTGAAACTCATCAAGTTCATCTGATTTAGCTTCATGGTGATGCTTTGGGTCCTACTCTAACCAATGATTAAAAGAAATAGCAAAAGGAGAAGGGTGAAGAAAGTTGTTCTAAACATAAACTGAGAATGAACTGTAACAATGGTGGCTGCTATAGTAGACAGGCTTCCTAAACTGAGTTTTGCTTGACCAAGAGAAACCTACAGCTACACAAAACTAGTGCAATCTTCTAAGGTCTGCTGATTTTCAAATTATACATACACATCATGAACATGCAATTGAACTAGATTGCAGCAATGACAGAAAAAAGCCCAGGCTAACTTTGCATAGCAGCTTGTCATCAACAAGTGCTAAAAGTATGGGCTGAAAGCTCATCAAATACTATAACAGCAACACCATCATGACAGCTGTTCAAGAAACTAATACTAAAACTAACATGGAAGGAAAAACCATGTATGCAAGATGAGCAAAATCAAAGAGAACATCCATAAAATCAAGCAATGCTATCTTCTATTGCTGCAAATGCTTTTTACAACAGCTTTCCAACCCTTTCAAATGAGGGGAAAGCCCCTATTTATAGTTTTCCAAAGCCCAAATAGATGGCTAGGATTGAATTACATCGAATGACTCAGATTCAATTACATTAGGGTTTCACCTACCCCACAATATTCAGCAATTTAAAAAACATCTTTGTCCTTTCCCTGTTTTGTCATATAGTGCCTAGGTGTTGTAGCAGTTTTGTCATTTAGTTGATTGCCCTTTTATTGTAGCTAAAATTGTCTGAAAGATGCCTTCTTACTTGATGTGTTTGCAGTGTTCTTCTTTGGATCAAACAAGCCCGTCGACGATTGGCATCAATTGATTGGTTGCCCCTGATTCGAGCAGACAGTTCATCATCGTCTGGTGAAAAGTAGAACAACTCCTTCATGCCTTCTTCAAGACCACTCCCTTGCATTTTTGTCATTGACTTCCTTGGCATAGGCCTTCTTCTAATGCCGACCCTATTGTTGGGTGCTAGCGAGAGAGGCAAACATGAAATGAATGGTGACAGGAGCTATGCGCATTCCTTGTTCAACTTTCTTGATGGGTCTCCTGACAGACCTGTAGTAGGCTTCTTGAATCTTGCATACATGAAGTGTTGTAAGTGATTTCCTATACAAATCAAGGAAAATGTTAGTCAAATATTGCAAAATCCTTGTTAGATCCATCCATGCATCATAAAAAAATCATAATATTCATATTTGGGGCTCATTTGGATCGAAAACATTAATGCAGGCCCAAGGCGGCGGGCGGCGAACAAGGGGCAGCAAACCAGAAGGGAAGTTCCTAAACCTCACAAAACATAGCAAAACTAAGATTTTTCAATTATAGCACATGGGAAAAGGGGAAGGAAGAGTGCCCATAAAACTTCCTTAAAATTAGACTCATTTTACAAAAACTGGAAGCTCAAAACGACCACGGAGAGACAGAGTCCTGGAAACGGCCACGGAGGGGCCGGGCTCCGGAGGCCGGGTCGTCGGGGGATGATGGATGTTCAAAACAACTGCGGAGGGACAGAGTCCCAGAAATGGCCATGGAGAGACAAAATACCGGAAACGGCCACAGAGGGTCCAGGCTTTGGAGGCCGGGCCGCCGGGGCTCCACGGATGTTTAAAACAACCAAAAGGGAACGAAGCTCCAAAACCATCGAAACTTAACCGAATGTTGACGAACCTTGGTAGTTCATTTAAGCACATCAAACACATCCCAGATCCAAAAAAGGTTGGCCCTAAAGTCAAATTGGTGGAAACCGGAGCGATGGTTGTCCACAGAGGAGGAAGGGAATTTCGGAGAGAAAGTTCCGAAACCATCGAAACTTAACGAAACGTTGACGAAACCTTGGCAGTTCATTTAAGCACTTCAAACACATCCCAAATCCAAAAAAGGTTTCCCCCAAAGTCAAAAATGTGGAAATCAGAGCGATGGGGGTCCATGGATGTTTCCAAAATGGCCACAGAGGGACGGAGTCCCGGAAATGGCCATGGAGTTGCCGGGCTCCGGAGTTCGAGCCGTCGGGGCTCCATGGATGTTCCAAAATACTCAAAGGGGGATGAAGCTCCGAAACCACTGAAACTTAATCAAATGTTGAGGAAACCTTGGCAGTTTATTTAAGCACATCATACACATCCCAGATCCAAAAAAGGTTGGCCCCAAAGTCAAAAATATGGAAAATGGAGCGATAGGGGTCCACGGATGTTTCCAAATAGCTAAGGAGGAAGGGAATTCCGGAGGGAAAGTTCCGAAACCATCAAAACTTAACGAAACGTTGACGAAACCTTGGCAGTTAACTTAAGGACCCCAAACACATCTCAAATCCACCAAAAAGTTGGCCCCAAAGTCAAAAATGTGGAAACCGGACCAGTAGGGGTCCACAGATGTTTCCAAATAGCCAAGGAGGAAGGGAATCCAAAGGGAAAGTTCCGAAACTATCAAAACTTAACAGAACATTGACAAAGCCTTGGTAGTTCATTTAATCACTTCAAACACATCCCAAATCTAAAAAAGGTTGCCCCCAAAGTCAAAAATGTGGAAATCGGAGCGACGGGGGTCCACGGATGTTTCCAAACAGCAGGAACAAGACAAAAGGCAGAAAGGGGATGAATGACTTTATTTCTCTGTGGATTTGAATACCCTAAGTAGGTGTATTTGGTAAGGGGAATTTGATCGTTTGAAAACACATGACCAATTTGTACCTGGAGAATGGGGTACGCAAAACAAGACAGGAGAAAAGTTGCCTGTTGAGAGCAAAAATAAAGAAGGGGTCCTTGCCTATGGCAGGGCGTGTGTGCAAAACATGCACAACAGAGCCAACATGGACTGATACATGGACATGGTATTCACACTCCCCCCAACCTAAATTGGAGCATGTGTCCTCACATGCATAGTAGTAATGATGATTTGATAGGGGTAGAGAATAATTACATGCTATGGAGAATATCTATATTAATGTACAATAATTAAATGAATGTACTAAAAGACAATTAAGGTATAACAAATTGATGCGCATGTACTTGAATTCTTGGAAGATTTGTTGCAAAGATTATGGAGAAAGTAGTGGTCACCTTTTAAGAAGTTAGTTGAGCAATTAATGAAAGTGGAGTGGAATGAGGTGAAGTGGAATGAAGTGAAGTTATGGCGGCATGATGGAAGAGAGAGAAAGGTGGAAATGGATGGGTGAATGGGTGAATGAATGAAGAAGTGGACTCCCACAAAAGTGGAAGTCTTTATTATGATAAATTACGTACCTTAGTTATCCAAAAGGAGGGACACTAGGTCCGCTTCCTTCGGCTGTAGGAAATTCGGGTGTTGCATGCTTAGTGAATTGCTACAAGAATTCCTCCTTGGAAGTTGTCTTGTAATACAACCTGAGGCGATGACCGTTGACAAGCAGCTTAAATCTGACAGGGTCAATGGTGGTGAGCTGAACAACACCATTGGGGAAAAATTCAACAACCTCATATGGTCCTAGCCACCTTGTCTACAATTTTCCTACATTATCCTAATACCTTGAGTCATAGAGCAATGCCCAATCACTTAGCTGGAATTTCTTGTCCTTGATGAATTTGTCATGCCACTTTATTCTTTGATTCTACACAACCTCTATGTGGTGCAATGTTGTCTTCCTCATCTCATCCAAAGCATTCAACTGCATGATTTTGTCCCTTTGTGCCTCAGAGATATCCATTCCCAAGTTTATTGTAGTCCTAAGAGTTTTATGCTTAAATTCAATGGGAATCATAGCTATCTTTCTATACAAAAACTCAAAAGGATTGAAGCCTGTGGTTGTCTTCTAGGTTGTCCTATAGGCCCAAACAGCTTCTGGCAGCCTGTTTTCCCAATCCTTCCTATGGATAGCCACTTTTTTTGTTAGAATGGCTTCAATTTCCTTGTTAGTCACCTCAACTTGGCCATTGGCTTGAGGGTGATAAGGAGTAGATTTCCTATGCCTTATGTTGTACTCATTAACCAGTGTTGTAACAAGGGTTGAAGTGAATTGAGCCCCTTGATTAGTCACTATCTCCCTTGGAACCCCATATCGTGTGAAGATTTCCTCATAAAGAAATTCTACAACTTTATTATCTCTTGCATGCTTCATGGGCTTAACCTTGACCCACTTTGTTATATAATTAGTGCATACCAAGATGTAAGATTTACCATTTGATGGAGGATCAATGGGTCCTACAAAATCCAATCCCCATTTGTCAAATAGAGTGATTACTACATGGGGGTAAAGAGGCATCTCATCAGATTTGGT
The DNA here is from genome assembly GCA_007258455.2 of Sequoia sempervirens. Lineage (NCBI taxonomy): Eukaryota > Viridiplantae > Streptophyta > Pinopsida > Cupressales > Cupressaceae > Sequoia > Sequoia sempervirens. The sequence continues at coordinate 12,441 of VDFB02366184.1, forward strand.
TGGCTGACCCATCCTCTGATATCTATCATACTTGTATATTTCCCTACATCCTTGTGGAGTGTGGGTCAGTAATATCCTGTGTTTAAAATCTTCATTATTGTCCTCTTGGCTGCAAAATGTCCTCCACAGGGTTCATTGTGACATGCATGCAAAATATCATATGTCTCATCTTCCCTCACACATCTCCTCATGACATGGTCTGGTCTAGTGTAGAACAAACATCCAACAATCTATGAAAAAGGAAAATATTTTTCAATGAACACCCTTCTCTCTTTTGGAGAGAAATGAGGAGGAACTCTCCCTATGACCAGATAATTAGCTATGTCAGCATACCAGGGTGTTTGTACACTGATGGAAAATAAGTGCTCATCAAGGAAAGAGTCATCAATGACTTGAATGTCCTTTCATGTAGTCAGCCTTGAAAGAAAGTCTGCAACAACATTGGCCTTCCCTGGTTTATCAACAATGGTTATGTCAAAGTCTTGTATCAACAATAACCATATTGCTAGCCTACCTAATATTAAAGGTTTATTCATGAGGTACCTAATGGCTGCATGGTCGGTGTGCACACAGATCTGATAGCCTATTATGTAGTGCTTGAATTTGTTAAGGGCATAAATCACCACCAACATTTCTTTTTCTATCACTGTATAGTTGAATTCAACTCCATGTAGATTTTTACTGACAAAATCAATAGCTCCTTGTTTTTTTCCTACGACTACTCCTATAGCATAGTTTGATGCATCTGTATGAACGTGAAAAAGAAGCTCCCAATTAGGACCCTTGAGTATAGGAACATGAGTTAAAGCTGCTTTCAAGTTAGAAAATGCCTTGTCATAGTCTTTTGTCCATTGGAATTCAACATCTTTGGTTAGGAGAGTGTACAATTGTGCTACCATTATATTGAAGTCTTTGATGAACTGCCTATTGTAACCTACATGTCCCAAGAAACTCCTAACATCTTTTTGTTTTGCATGGGAAGATTAGTGATCACTTCAATCTTGGCAGGATCTACTTGAATTCCTTTGTGAGAGATGTAGTGGCCAAGGACTACACCTTCCTATATCATCATGAAGCACTTTTCACTATTTAAAGATAGGTTATGTTCTTCACATCTCTTTAAGACTCTCTTGATATTTTCCAATGCTTCATTGAAATCAACACCATAGGTAGTAAAATCATCGATATAAATTTCCATGCAATCATGAGATGTCTAAAAATATGCTAATGACTGCCCTCTAAAAATTTGCAGGTGCATTACATAAGAAAAATGGAAGTACTAAGTAGGCGTAGGTCCCCCATGGATAGGTGAAGGTGTTCTCCTGATCCTCAGGTGCAATTTGGATCTGGTTATAGCTGCTAGTGAATCCATCTAGAAAAGAAAAGTACCGCTTTCCTGCAAGTGAATCTAGAACTTGGTCTATGAAAGGAAGGGGAAAATGGTCCTTTTTGGTGGCAGCATTGAGTTCCTTGTAATCATCACAAACTTTCCACTTCCCCCCCTTTTTGCAATCAGCAATGGAGACAATTACTAACTATTTGAAATGGGGTAGATGAATCCTGCATCCAACAATTTCTGTAGTTCTCCTTTTACAATTTCTCTTAGTGTAAGGTTGATTCTTCTTTGTGGCTGCCTCATTGGTGTACAATCATCTTTGATGTAAATCCTATGAGTGAAAAGCTTAGGGTCCAATCCCTTAATATCATGATAGTCCCACGCAAATGCATGCTGGTGGGTTCTCAGTAAGTTTGTCAATGACAACTATTGTTCTTCACTCAGTTTGTTGTTAATATTTAGATATTTTCCTTCTGACACTTGCACTTGTGTAGTTATTTCTACCATAGTTTCTTCACTAATGCTTAGTACCTTGAGTTCATGTTGCATCAGTGTATGAGACATACCTATTGCTGTAGGAAGTTCTACTATAGGAAGAGTGGGAAAAAGTGTATTCACTGGATCAACATAATTAGATGCATGAGAGGATGATGCTTCCTCTACTTCACATTGGTTCTGAATTATGTTAGACAATACTTCATCTTCCTCTTGAAGCTGGATGAAAGGGCTTCTACCTAACATCATAAGCTGTGCCATAAAATTAACTTCCTCGACCTCTTCACCAACATGTGGCCATATGGGATTATCCATATCATGGGATGGCTAAGCAAGAGGGTAGAGAACAAGATTTTTGGTTTTCTTTCCATCATAAATGGTCATGTCTCCTGTCTACATCCAATATAGGCATTTGTTGTTGCTAACCATGGCCTTCCTAGGATAATGGGGTACCTGCCTAGTGTAGCTTTAGGAGAAAGAATCATGAAGTCTTCTAGGTACTCCCAAGAGTCTAGAGTTACCACAAGGTCTTCAACTATACCATTAGGTTTAACAATGGAACTATCAGCAAGCTATAGGATAGTAGGTCTCATGCTTGCAACATTTAGTTGCTGCAAGATATCCTTGGTCATTATATTTATTGTTGCTCCCAAATGAATCAGAGCATTCCTTATTTGGATCCCATTTATAATAACTCCTACCATAGGACTCCTTGGGTCATTATATTTGGGAAAAGTCACTTTTCCAAGCATGATGTCAGCCAACTATCCCACCACATGAACCGTAGTGGGGTCTTTCTTCTTCCTACCTGGCTTCTTAAGGCATGCTTCCTTAATTGCTTTGCCATATATAGGAACATCTTTTATGGCCTGAAATAGAGGTATCTAGACACATATGCTTCAACTGATCTAAAATGTCAAAGGCTAGTTCCTCCTTCTCTTCTTTTTGTTTTACAATTTTCAACCTTTGGGGAAATGGTGGTTCTTGTTCAATCTGCTTGACTGGGATTAGTTCAATATTTTTAGGTACATTTGGCTAAATGAGATCATTCAGATGCTCCTCTTCTTCCACATGAAGCTTAGTGATAATGGGTGTGGAAGAAGCTAGCAAAGTAGTTCTTGAATACAAGTGGATGTCACTTACACTCACAACATATGTAGGGAATTGATTTGGATCAACAAAATATACCGACTACTGCTATGGTTTGTTATTTGGGTTAGGTGTGGGCTGAGTTAATAGTTGAGTAGGTTTAGGTGTATTTTAACTTGAACTAGCAGGAGGAGGCATTATAACAAGTTTTTGGGGCTGAGAAGGTGGCTGCATGTAACTGGTTGTCTAGTTTGGCCATTGTTGTCCTCCACTCCATTGAGATGTTTGTTTCCAGTTTCCTATAGATGGCTGCCAATTTCCTTGAAACTGCTGCCAATTCCCCTAAGGTTGTTTCCACTGGGGTGGAGAGTTTTGGTGATTGGACCATACATTTTAAGGGTTATTCCAAGGTTGTGGTGGATATCCTCCATAGTTGGATGGATATGGGGGTTGCCATTGGTTACCAGATGAATAAGAATTGAAATATGGCTCAACAAAAGAGAGTGGATCTAGTGGCATACCTTGTCTTGGAGCCAATGATCTTATTTGTGCAATGTATTAGACTTGGTCATCTTCACCTTGGATTGTCTTGAACTCAGGTAGAATCTGCTTACTGTCAATATTAGCTACCATCTTGCATCTGCAGTCCTTCTTTTCTCTACAATGAGGGCAATACTTTGCCAACATTGACTTTGCCTCCTCTTGTTTCTTCTTTTCCTGAAGTGTATCTAGCTGAGTAGCCAAATTATTTATAATGTCTTGCTTGAAGTCTACTAGTAAGTGAGTAATCTCCATCCTTGAAACTCCACTAGTAGATGACTTACCATAAATGATTGGTAAGCTCTCCCTTTCTTTGAAGCTGCCCTAGAATAGTTCTGGCATATCTTATTGATATCCTCTCAAGGAACTTGGGTGATATCTCCTCCTCCCATCAAGTCCAAGGCATCAGTACAACTGTCATTAATTTCTCTTAGAAAAATCATCTTTTGTGATTCTTCATTAAGTGTATGGTGTGGAGATTTCTGTAAACAAAATAGGAACCTTGAAATGTAATCCTCTAGGCTCTCATATTCCTTTTGCTGCATCCTAAAAATGTCATCTCTCCTCATGTCACTTCCCCTACAATATTCCTTGTACTTGTCAAGGAACTTTGTCTTCATGTCCTCCCAAGTCTCCACAATATTTCTTCCTAGGATCATAAACCATCTTAATGCAACTTCTTTCAAGGTGGTAGGGAATAGCTTAAGCCTATGGGCATTAGTGATATAGTCATAACTCTTGCATAGTATATCAAACTCAAACAAGAAAGTATCAGGATCTTTCGTGACAAGTCCATAGAACTTAGGAAGGATTGAAACAGGGATATTTTTGAGGTTGTTGACTTCATTTTGATGAGAAATGGGGAAAGGAAAAGTTGGTCGATTAGATCTGTTTCTATTTGCATCATTCATGCCCGCCTGATGGAGTTCCAAAGCAAAGGGATTCTCAATCTGATTTTGGTCTTTAGAGGAAATTTTAGAAGTAGTTAGATCAGGAAATGCATCAACAAAGGGGTGTGTCTCTTCTTCTTCTTCTTCTCTTGGAAAATTCTGATGCTTAACTAGCTGGAATGGATCAGGGTTATTAGGAAGGAATCTCCCATGAGCATCTCTCCTCTTTCCTCTATGCATATAGTATCAACTCACTATTAGCCAACTCACACAAAGAATTGGAAAAATAATAGTGGATCATTACTTTCCGAAATGAGGGGTATACTAAGAAAAAAAATTCAGAAATACTACAACAAGAAAAACTATCAATGAATCCAAATAACTCCCTAGTTTGACACCATCCCCGACAATGGCGCCAAAAATGTTGGTCTCCTACAATGATTTAACAACTAAGCCCTTACAACCATGATTCAAAGATTGGACATCTAGTCTAAATAGCTATCTCAATCATCATGAAGGTGCATTTAACTTGTCAACATAGGGATGTAGACTTGAAATGGGTTGGCACACTATGTGCACTAGGAATCCAAAGTAGCCATATTCATCCTATAGCTAAGAAAGACACAATGTTGAAAGTAAATTGCTTGGAAATAAGTAATATAAGTGATGAGAATCAACTAACAAGTATGCTAATTGAAATGCATGAAAAAAATGAAAATATGAGCAAACAAATAGGAAACTACTTTGTCTGCTTTGGTTGTAGGAATAGTCACAAAATGGAATTCTAGTGGCTGCAGGAACAGACAGTGCCAAACTTTTAACTGATTGTTGAACAAAAAGTAATAACTAAACTAAAGGATGGAATGCTCACCAAGTGGCCCCCCTTGGATGTGTATCCCTTAAAAAAAATGTGAACTCAGATACAATAACTTATAACTTCATTTTATTCATTGGAAAACATGAGTACAATCGAGTAGCATAACTATATTAGTGAAAAACTAATAATGCGAGTACATCATCAGATCAATCAACCTTCTGAGAAGGAGCATTTGAGTCTTATTTATAAGAAGAAAAAATAATAACTAACTACTTAGCAAGGTGGTCAACTCCAACAGATTAGGAGGATGCCACTTTAGGAAAAACATAAAAAAGTGGGGAGGAGGTTATGCATGCGTGGAATCTGGTCAAGCATATTTGCCTTAATGCAGATCTAGCACAACATTAACTCCTATATTCACTTAACAAAAAATTAATACCAATTACAAGGCAGTTACAATTTTTCGATTTAAACTAAGAATCTCCCTCCATTGAGAGTCTTCCCTCCATTGACCTTTGAACAATCACCTTGTTGACCTTGATGGAAAATGACTAGTTGGCAGAATATTCCTCAATTTTGTTGGCTTTAATTATCTGCATAACAATATTAGTATGCACAACAATTGCAAATCTGTAACTATCTTAAAGTAACATTCATTAATCCACATGTAAATTAACATAGATAGTTCATATAACATGTCAATGTCATTTAAAGGTTACAAAAATAAGCTCATACCCAATGTCTATGGTTTTGAGGAAATATCATAAAAAGGTCAACATCCAAGTATCAAAGTCTATGAGAACTACAACAAATGGCTAATAAACTCTATTAAAATTGAGTCATAAACTAGACTCATCACTTCCCTAAGAATCTTAGGGTTGGTTTTGAGGATGGGATCATGAATGATATCTCATTCTTCCTTTATCTGGTTCTGGTCTATGTGAGTTTTCTACTTTTATGTGGCCCGGGTGTGAATCCACTTCGGATTTTTTGGTATCCTAGGCCAAGCGTATGAGGCATCACTGCAAATATTGGCTATGGGTACGGCACGCATGGCATAAAACAAGCTTTGGGTCACCTCACCTTGCGCTTCTATCTAAGGATTTTGGGCCATTTCAGGGTGTTGTGGATTTCTACGATACTCCAACCTATTGCAATTCACTTGTGTTCAACAATTTTGCACTAAAAATTCTCTGCACTGGATGGCATACTCAGGAAGCTTTTCACACTGTTTATTTTTTCGCATGCAACACTTAACTTTTTCTCAGCTTAGAGTGGTAGACAACGGTTTCCTTTCTGCATTAAATTTGACATGTACTGCCAGATCCTTTGCTTATGCGAAATGAATTTCTTTCCCTTTTGAAAAGACAAGAATTCATAATGACAATAATCATGTCCTATGACACGATTTTCTTGGGAAATTGAGTCAACGATTGAGGGCATATAAACCTTTTGCATGCTTGGCAATTAATAACATTTTGTTTCCACAGTCCATGATAGATGTGAACAAGATTTCTGGAATAACTATGTGCAATTTTTACATCAACGTTTCAGATCAAACTCCATGATCCATCATAAGGATGATAAGCAGAAAGAGAGAGAAGTAATATAAACCTTTTGCATGCTTGGCAATTAATATCTTTAAAATAATGTTTAAGCCAAAGATGTAATGAGTACTTGAAAAGATTTGAGTTCCTCTTTGGAGACTTAAACATGCTTGCAGCATGACACATCAACACCTAGCCGTATGGACAATCACTTGGTACTGCCACCAATTTGGCTACTTAATTACTTCTTAACTTCACACGCAGTGATTCGTACATGGCAGACACAACTAGGTGGGAAATTTCAGATGGCTCTTGGTGGGATTTTTGAGTTAATACTCGATTAACGTCATGCTTATGGCACGTAGATATCCTGACTATTTCTATAAATAGGCCCTAAGACAATAGCAGAATGTACTTAGTAATTGGAAGAATTAGCACTTGGGTAGAATTAGGCATCATGAAAAATCCAATTAGGCTCACCAGGAACAAGTCTCAGACAACTTTCTTACGTGAAATCTCTAATAGGCGTTGAAGCGAATGACGAAGAACAAGCATTCATTGGCTATCATAGCAATGAAGTGGGTATTGGGTAGGGACTATATAAAGTATGAAGATAAGTATAAGGTCAATATTAACATTTGCTTGAATTTTGTTGCCTCTTTGCTTGATACAGATGATTCTACATCTGACGATGGAGATCTTTCTGAAGCGCTAAATTGGTGGTCTTGGTGAGATTGTGACAAACGTGGTGTATGGCCTCAGTCTTCCCACGGTGAGCGACCTTTGTAGACACATAGAAGAAGATGCAATGGTGCTATGGGTACCATTTCTAAGTGGGTTCCATGTTCTGACCATTGGAGAGCATTGTGAGAGGGTCACTCGTGCCTGGCATTTCCTTCTGTGCAACTATAATATGGTGTTATTTTATGACGTCTACTGGTATACTGACTTCAAGAACCTGGTGTTCTCTCCATCACTCTCCATTGCTGTTGTTGATGTTGCCGATAATGTTGCCCCTGCCACTATTCTAGAAGATGATGTTATTCCTGATGCTGCTGATGATGCTCCCGTTTGAAGAATGAATTTTTTTCCCTGTTTTAAGAATCAACACTTTTCATCTATTTTTTGTATAAATTCCTAGAAAAGGATTTTACCGTATATAAAAACTACATAGTATATATAGATATACTTGAAAAGTATAGCCTCTAAGCCATTTTGGAATTGTAATATCGAAGTATATAATATCATCTAATGAATATACAAATTTTATTAAATCTCTGTCTCTTTTGCTTCTTGCATTTTTGCATTATGAGTTCTATTCTCTACTTCTCTGAGTTGCTCCTTTTCAAATTTTGCATATGGGTTCATTTTCAATTTTTGCATATCAGTTGCTTTTGAAAGACTGACCGAATAAAGGAACACAAATGAAAATTTACAATAATTACATATTTACACAGGTCGAACAATTAATAAAGCTTAACTGAAAATTTTGAGGTGGATTCCATTAACTGGAATACCTAATGCTTCTTTCTCCATATTTTCTAATTCGAATGCGTTGTGTTGCTTGCATTGAATTATCCTAAAAGGGCCTTCCCACAGACTATCAAATTTTTCATTTTGACCAGGCTTTGTGGCCCTCTCATTGAACTTCAGCACCAGGTCTCCACATTTAAGACCTTTGTTTGAGGTTTTCTTGTCGAACCACCTCTTAACCACCTGTTGGTGGTTATTCATGGCTATCAAGGCCTTTTCTCCTTTTTCCTATACTTCCAACAACTTGGCCAACTAGACCTCCATGGCTTTGTTTTCTTCAACCTCTAGGGATTTGAGCAACTTTAGTGTAGGAATCTCTATGGAGATGAGCAGTAGCGCTTCCTTCTTGTACACAAATTTATACAGAAAAGTCTTGAGAACTTGCTTAGGGGTTATGTGGTTTGCCTAGAGCGCTACTTGAAGGTTCTTATGCCACTCCTTCTAATGTTCAGATCCAATTCTTTTAATGAGTCAAACTAAGTTTTTATTAGTCGACTCAGCCATACCATTTCCCCGCGAGTAGTAATTTGAAGATGTTTTTAAGAATGTCATGATTGAGAGAAAATTGGCATACCTTTGATCCCAGGAAAACCTTAGCATTGTCAGAGATAATGGTCTTTGGTAGGTTGAATCTCATTACCAATTCCTCAAGAAAGTTCAAAATCTCTGCCTCTGTCGCATTTTTTAGGCGCATGGCCTTGGTCCACCTGGTAAAGTAGTCCATAGCCATGAGGATCCATTTGTGTCCTACACTGGAAGTGGGATTAATCATCCTGATAAAATCAAGGCCCATTGTGAAAAGGGTTCATCAACCACTATCGGGTTGAGAGGAATTGCCGAGTTTTTCCTTCTTCCGGTGAAGAATTGGCATTCCTTGCAGGCCTTAACCAAAGAGTGTGAGTCATTGAATAATGTAGGCTAGAAATATTTGGCACACATAATTTTGATAGCAGTGGTTTTTGCAGAGAAATTTTTGCTTGTGGGACTGCTGTGGAAAGTGTCAAGAATTCTCCTCGCCTGTTTTGTGGTGACACACCGTAGTAGAACTCCATTGAAGTTCCTTTTGAAGAGGACCCCTTCAATAAGTGCATATCCGATGTTCTGCAATCTATAAAATCTTCTCTTTTGAGAAGGAAGGCTCAATGGATATTTTATGGTATGCATGAATCTTACTCTGTCTGCTAGCCACCAGCCTTCAGAATCAAATTCATTTGTTAGGACAAGCTCGGGTTGCCCCTCTTGAGCTGCCATTTCTTCATCTGCCAAATACTCGCAAAGTCCTCTTCACTAGACAGTCTTTGTGGGCTTGACCTCAATATCATATTCGATGATCTTAGTGATCCAATTGGCCCTTTTTTCAGTGATTTCTCCTTCCATGATATATTCACACATTGGAATGCACGACATATAGAATCACCTTGTTGCAAGATATGAGGTGTTAGAACTTATTGAGTCCCTTAAAAATGGAAAATGCTCTCCTTTCGACGAAGTTGTAGTTCATCTCATAATATTTTAAGGTCCGGGAGTGAAATGCTATCAGATGTTCTCCTTTTCCTTCATCATCCTTTTGGGTCAAAATAGTAGCAATGCTGAATTTTCTACTGAATACATACATTATGAAGTCCTTTGATAGGTTTGGATTTACCAGCATAGGAGCTAAAGAAATAGCATCCTTAACCTTTTCAAAGGTTTCTCTAGCTTTGTTTTTCCATTTGAACAACTAATCCTTTTTGGGAATCAAGGTGATAAGTCTAATTATTCCTGCAAAATCAGAAATGAATTTGCTCACAAAATTTACCTTTCCCAAAAAGGACTGAACTTCCTTCTTATTGACTAGAAGGGGAAGTTCTTTGATTACCTTCACCTACTTTGGATTGATTGCAATTCCATCTTTGGATACTACATGTCCCAATAGTTTTCCTTGTGGCACTCCAAAAATAGACTTTTTCGAGTTCAGGGATATCCCGAACTCCTGGAATTTTTTAAATACCAATTCAAGGTGATCAAAATGATTTTATTGATTAATTCCAAGAAAGCAATATCCATTGCCCATTGGAAGGTAGTTCCTGCATTTGAGAGACCGAAAGTCATTTTGGCATAGGAAAACGTCCCCCACTTGGTAGTGAACGTTGTTTTGTGTCGGTCCTCCTCTTTTATCCAGATCTGGTTGTAACTGAAGAAGTCATCTAGTAGAGAAAACATCTCTGATCCTACCACTATGCAAGATTGACTCCATAGAAAGAAATGGGTAGTGGTCCTTTAGGGATGCTTTATTTAGGTCCCAAAAATAAACACATAGGTGGATGTCTCTGTTCTTCTTTCAGAATGGAACCAGGTTGGATACCCATGTGCTGTGCTTGATCGAGAAGACGATCCAGGACCAAATTAGCTTTGTCAACTCTTGCACCATCAAGGCTTGAATCTTTGGATTTACTAGCCTCTTCTTTTAATAGACTAGTTTTGTACCTTTAGTTAGTTCTATAGTATGTTGGATGATTTCAGGATTGTATCCCTTGAGGTCATCATACGACCAAGCCACTACTCCTTCATATTTCTCATAAAAATGGATGAGCCTGTCTTCATCATGATGTGAGACATCTTTTCTGACTTTGAGCCTCCTTCTGTCTCTGACTTGAAGATCTACATAGTTGCCTTTGTCCGCTACAAACTTCCTCTTGTCATTTCTTGCATCATCACAATCAAATAGGTTTTTGAGAGTGACCAATCCTTTTGAAAGCTTGTTGGACCTTAATTGAATAATTTTCCCTTCATAGGCCTCGACAAATTTTTATTAGAGTTGCTCAGCAAACTCTCTCGACTGTTGGATGAATGAAGCGATGTGTTCATCACTTTCAAACACTTGCTAGCTTTGATCAATATCTAGGATTTCCGGATGGATGATTACTCACATAGAGTGTTTGTTATGAATTAAGCCAAGAGCAGGATCAAACTAAGATTCAATTGCTGCCATGCGATCCACATCTATATTTTTCTCTCTGGGCACTATCTAGATGTTAAAGGCTTCAAAGCCTTCAATTAAATCCCAAACTCTATGTCTATAGGATCTCATGCATACATTCTTGGCTGTGGAGATCCCTCAAACCTGATTGACCACTAGCTCAGAGTCTTTGAATACCATTATTTTCTTAATTCCCATCTGCTTTGCAAGGCTTAGACCATGCACTAGGCCTTCGTATTCAACTTCATTGTTCAAACAAGTGAACTGGAAGTGAGAAGAACTAAGTATCTTTTCATTGGATGAGGATGTCAAACATATCCCAACTTCTGCACCAACTTTTCATCTCGCTCCATCAAAATGTAGCGTCCATAGTTTTGAGGCTTGACAACTCTCATATTCCTTTATGACATTTAGAATCACTTGATATTCATCATAGATGACATAGGTACCCAGTCCGGTGGCATGATAATTTTTGAAAGGATTAGTGTCTATATATTTTCTCAAGAGGACATCCTCTGAATTGGTCTAGTCTCTGGTCACTTTTTCATCCTCTAGTAATTCGGTACAATACATTTCCTCTTTGGTGATAGAGGTATGAGTGGCCTCAAAGTTGATCATGGCTTCATTAGCTATGTGTTCCCAATGTAGAGGTTCAAATATTATTTTTATTTTAGGTCCATGATTGGTCCTAAGGATCAAGTGTGACCAATCTAAAGAAATATATCCACCTATCTTTGAAGTGAATTCCTGGGATAAGCAAAGATCGAACATGGGGGGAACATCTATGATCACAGTATCTTGCAGAACTGTGATACTCGGGAAGGAAATTAGGGTCAAGGGGAAGTTCTTAATGACACCTACAGTTTTGAACTTATTCCCATCAAGCTACGTAACCCCCCTTTTTAAAGGTTCATAGATAAAGCCTAAGGCTTTAACTATCTGTTTGGGCATGACTGTGGTGCTAGCACCAGAGTCAATCATGGAATTCTGCAATAATTTTTTACCCATAATAAGAGTTAGGAAAAAGGGCTTTGGTTTTGTCTTATTTCTAACTTTAGTAGAGGCTTCCTCTATATTATTTGTGAGAACTTTAGTAGGAGGTGATGGATCAATGACCCTTTCCTTGAGTGATTGTTCTATTGGTTCAATGACTGCATCTTCCTAGAGGGCCTTTTGTAGTAATGACTTCTGCTCTAGAATAACTAAGATATCCCAAAGGGACACATTAGCAGAGGATATTTTCAATTGTTCCACCACATTGAATGGCAGTGGATTCAAAGGCTTCTATTCCTTAGCCTTGGTTATAACAATTTCCCTTCACAGTTGAAATTGCTATGCAATTGCGGAGGTACTAGGAGTTTGGTCAAAGGAACTTTGAGTTGTGGGATGACTGGTTCACCTGTGAATCTCGTCTTAGAGTGAATGTTGTAATTGGATTGTACTTACGAGGCTTTCGATGTGGAAGCATCATTTGCAAACACTGCCTCTTCTTCTTCTATCCATGAGAAGAGTGTATGATCAAGAGCTATATCCGTTTCTTGCTCCAGTGACATCCCTTGCGTTTGCGCGGTGAGTATTGGGTTTTCCATTTGCTGAGAGACATATACATAACCCCTAGGTTCTAATGCCACACCTTGACTACGTTGTTCCGCCACCTTTTGTTGTAGGTTGCTGCGTGGGCAGTTTCAGGGCATATGTGTGTTGTCATAGGGGAAGCACCGGGGATTGATGTCATCATTGAGATTGTTTTGCTCCACCTTCAGCTCTCTACTCAAGCTTGGGTAAGCACTTTGCAGTAGAGTAGGTATTGACACTATTTGATTAGTTGTTTGAGCTTGTGGATTTGTGCGCGACCCTCCTTGGAACTGATTTACTAGTAGTAAGATCTTCCGCCTTGATAATTTTGGTAGGTTGGATTTGGAGGCATGGAATGTTTCCACTTTATGGTAGTTATTTTATTTGAGATTGTCCACAACAACTCCTTGACATCACTCATCTTATCTTTTGAAGAGCTAGATGTGGAATCAACGTTCTTTGGCGTGCTTAGATATGTATACATGGATTGGGAAGGAGCAGACACATTGGTAAATGCTATTTCCTAGGCGAGAACTGAGATCTTGGGAAATATAGGCATAGCAGGCCGAGGTGGAAAATTCTCGACATTTATCAAATTATTCTCTGCCTTGAAAACAATGTTGTATGCATCTAGTAGAGTGGTCCTGCCAAGAGATTGGATCATCATCGAGATGTCGACATTGATGGATTTCAGGTAGAACATGAATGCCAACTCGGTCGGCGGGAAAATAGCAGCCTAGATCCTTTTCCAAGTTGTGTGGAACTGGGTGTTGAAGTCAGTCATGGCTTCATATGGGGCATGCTTTATGGTCGCCAGCTGATGATATAGTGAAGACCGATCTCCATTATTCGAAGACCTTTTGTAGAAAGGATCTCCGAGTTGATCCTAGGTACCGATAGTGTTAGCTTGCAGAGTGTGGTACTAATAAAGAGCCTTACCCTTGAAAGTGGCTATGAGAAACCTTAGTGCCACATTTTGGTTAGTGACTCCATGCACCAAACACACGTCTGCCACATCTTGTAGGTGTTCAGATGGTATTTTCAAGCCTTCCTCGGTGAATTTTGGTACAACTTTTAAAGCATATACCCGGATAGGGGCCCAAACCATGGGTGCTACTAGTGCTATAAAGGGGATTCCGACATCCCATGCCACATAATTTCTGTTAGCAATTAGCAACATGGCTGGTGGATGGATTGAAATGTTCATTAGATGGGTTCTAGTTCATACTACTACTAGTGGTGACACTAACATGCGAGGGTTATTCGCTATTTGGGATCTAGTAACAGGTCGATGGCTCATACACCCTCTTTGAATTTATATACATTAAAAACAAGTCCCACTAGGTATGCCAGAAAAAGAAACTGTTGATGCCAAAATTTGACAAGCAACAGCCTTATGGGAAACTCAGTTAATGGGGGGACCAATTGTGCTAAACGGAGTGACCTCCGGATTTTTAAAGAAGTCGACTCCTATAATTTGGGGTTTGGAATGGGAAAAGGAAGCAAATATATAAAATAAAAAATCTAATCTAAGGTGATGCGCCAAGATGTAGGTTTGGGCACGGTAAATCTCCCTTTCATATGGAATTTAAGGGCCCGTTCAACAATTTGCATGTCCCGAAACAACATAAATCATAGATGAAAACCCAAATAATCTATTCAATAACATAAAATAATTCCCATACACATTTATTGAAAAGAAGAGTCCAAGACATGGTCTAAATTAACAAACTTATATTGAAATCATAGAAGTTCTGCAAATAAAATACTCAGTACAATAATGGCACAGTATAATGTTTTGTCAAATAGC
>VDFB02366184.1:27131-56839 GCA_007258455.2 Sequoia sempervirens
CATCACTCATCTTATCTTTTGAAGAGCCAGATGTGGAATCAACGTTCTTTGGCGTGCTTAGATATGTATACATGGATTGGGAAGGAGCAGACGCATTGGTAAATGCTATTTCCTAGGCGAGAACTGAGATCTTGGGAAATATAGGCATAGCAGGCCGAGGTGGAAAATTCTCGACATTTATCAAATTATTCTCTGCCTTGAAAACAATGTTGTATGCATCTAGTAGAGTGGTCCTGCCAAGAGATTGGATCATCATCGAGATGTCGACATTGATGGATTTCAGGTAGAACATGAATGCCAACTCGGTCGGCGGGAAAATAGCAGCCTAGATCCTTTTCCAAGTTGTGTGGAACTGGGTGTTGAAGTCAGTCATGGCTTCATATGGGGCATGCTTTATGGTCGCCAGCTGATGATATAGTGAAGACCGATCTCCATTATTCGAAGACCTTTTGTAGAAAGGATCTCCGAGTTGATCCTAGGTACCGATAGTGTTAGCTTGCAGAGTGTGGTACTAATAAAGAGCCTTACCCTTGAAAGTGGCTATGAGAAACCTTAGTGCCACATTTTGGTTAGTGACTCCATGCACCAAACACACGTCTGCCACATCTTGTAGGTGTTCAGATGGTATTTTCAAGCCTTCCTCGGTGAATTTTGGTACAACTTTTAAAGCATATACCCGGATAGGGGCCCAAACCATGGGTGCTACTAGTGCTATAAAGGGGATTCCGACATCCCATGCCACATAATTTCTGTTAGCAATTAGCAACATGGCTGGTGGATGGATTGAAATGTTCATTAGATGGGTTCTAGTTCATACTACTACTAGTGGTGACACTAACATGCGAGGGTTATTCGCTATTTGGGATCTAGTAACAGGTCGATGGCTCATACACCCTCTTTGAATTTATATACATTAAAAACAAGTCCCACTAGGTATGCCAGAAAAAGAAACTGTTGATGCCAAAATTTGACAAGCAACAGCCTTATGGGAAACTCAGTTAATGGGGGGACCAATTGTGCTAAACGGAGTGACCTCCGGATTTTTAAAGAAGTCGACTCCTATAATTTGGGGTTTGGAATGGGAAAAGGAAGCAAATATATAAAATAAAAAATCTAATCTAAGGTGATGCGCCAAGATGTAGGTTTGGGCACGGTAAATCTCCCTTTCATATGGAATTTAAGGGCCCGTTCAACAATTTGCATGTCCCGAAACAACATAAATCATAGATGAAAACCCAAATAATCTATTCAATAACATAAAATAATTCCCATACACATTTATTGAAAAGAAGAGTCCAAGACATGGTCTAAATTAACAAACTTATATTGAAATCATAGAAGTTCTGCAAATAAAATACTCAGTACAATAATGGCACAGTATAATGTTTTGTCAAATAGCTAAAAAATAGAAAGGTCAAACAATAATGGCATAGTCTGCAGGTCTTAATACAATAATAAAAAACAATACAAAAGGCCTGGTGTCTTTCCACTATTTTTTTTATGTATGTTCCAAACTCATTTTCGGAAAGAAGAAGCAATATTTATAAGAAAATACCCCACGAATTGAAAGCCAGTAATAGAAAAGATTCCTGGGCAAGAGCAATGATGTCCATCACAATGATTTCCCAAGGTCGTTGCAACAAAAAAGATTCTGAGCCATAGAATGCAATCACCCTTGAGCTAGATGCATCCCCTGCAAATGATGGTGGTGGTCCTAGTGTAGAAGTAGCAGAACCTTGTGTAGACATGTGTCATTCACCCCTGAAGTTAGTTGGGACACGTGGCAATAGGGCAGGGTTCGCCGTTGATTCTTCCTTCCTTGCGATGAAAATCCCCGCAGAGAAGACATGCGGAGAATTCTTTGTTACCAGTGTTGACTATGGGATCTGCCAAAAGGTGTCTGCGGAACGATGTCATGTGGCATGCAAATGAAGCTTGGTAGAGAAGTGAAGGGAAGCAGGCTTTCAAAGGCCCGTGTTGCTACCATGTGGAAGAATGGCGGGGCTCAGTAGAAAAGCGAGGGAGGAAATCCTTGCGAAGAGCATGCAGAGGACATGTGGCAACAATGGTTAGCAAAGCTCTTCAAAAAGGGGCCTGAGGGTATTCAAATGTATAGGGCATAGGCTGGACTTAGCAAAATATAATCAAACTGAAGGGAGCTCAAGGGATTTAATATCCACAATAATCAAACAAGTTTATTCATTAACCTTGGCATGTGGGTTTTGATCATGTGGAAGAACTTCCTTCTAAAATTCTAGTTTGGATCATTCTCCTTTAACTTCCCATAGAGTTCTAAAGAGTTAATATTTTACAATCCATTGTTATGGTCCTTGGGAAACCCATGGGTTCCTCTAATCCCATGAGTGGAAGGAAGGTAAGTACTTATGCTTGCATTTGTGTTGAAATTGATCTTAGTAAATCTCAACTTGACTTGTTAGATATTAGATTGGGGAACATGTAATGGATCCAACAATGATTATAAATCCCTTCCTTTTTTATGTGTTTGCCATGCTTATGGGCACTTTCAGAGAAAAATCCCACCAATTCTTAGAGTTTCAAATGCCTCTCAATCCTTTCTAGATAATTTTGTAGCTAATGTTAATATAAAAGGAAAATCCTTGGCCCATGTTGATGGGCTCGAATTGGATGGGTTTGTTCTTGTGAAATCCCATCATAGAAGAAGGCCTTTAAATCATCATAAAAGAGATATACCAAGAAGAAACTTCAATAATAGATTTGATGTTCTTGAATTTTTTTAAGAACTCAGATTTGCTTTGATTGAGAAGGCCCTAGTTGGCCAAGACTTGGATCTCTTTGATCTTGGTGTTTCTTTTGACTGATTAAAAATTCATGATCTAATTGGCATGTAGGTGCTCCCTAGAGTGCATGGCACTCTTTCTTCAAGCCGCATTGAGGACTTTGTTAGACATTAGGAAGTTGATAATGTTGACACTAGTATGATTGCAACCTCTCCTCTTTATGATAAATACTCCCTTTGAAGACTTTGTACATTGTGTCCTACCAAAAGATTCTCTAGGTCGAGGTGTAAAGGATGATCCTAAGATTTTTTTCCCTCTTTTAGGGTTCTAACAAAATAATCTTAAAGGTTTCCTCATAAAAGTTCTCTCCAAAGATGGGAAGAAAAGAGGTTAGGAAATGAAACTCTTAATGGAAGAAATGGCTACTCTCTCCTCTAAGATTTGCTAAGGTAGTCAATGTTAATTTGAATTGTCCAAAGCTTAGGGACCTATTGGAGGCCTAACATGTTTATGGGACCCTTGTTGACTTACTTCCTTTCTATGGATAACTTGTAGAAATTCTTTATCATTGTTTGGTTCTTTTTTTAATTCAGTTAGCTCCATTTTCCTAACCACCATATATGCTCTTACAAAATTCTAAGGTAAGAATCTCTTTGCTCTCATATTAGATCCAGTCACTTTATGTTTGCTTCTTTTCCTATGATAATGGTGGGATATTTTAATGCTATCCTCAATCTAGATGAAAATCTTGGTGACTCTAATTGTTTAGATCATTCTTCTTTTTTCAAAGGTAACTTGTCATTTCTTAATCTTATAGATGTTAAATCGAGATGTGGCCTTTTTACTTGGAATAAGAGATGTGGTATAGACTCCATATTTGAGTGTCTTGAGAGGTTTTTAGTCTCTAATTGTTGGATTGGTGATTCTTGGGTCTCCTTTGACATTTTACATTGGAAGGGATCGAATCATTGGCCTATCAGTTTTCCTATACTTTTTTTCTCTTCCCAAAAAGCTTCTTTTTAAATTTTAACTTATGTGGCTAAGAGACTAGGGTATTTGTGAAAACATGGTTGCATGGTGGTTGGAGGGAAAGCCCCCTTTTGGAACTACTATGTATTCCTTCGTTAAAAGATTTCAATTTATTAAATTCAAGCTCAAATAGTGGAACAAATCTTGTTTTGGAAACATTTAGGTGTAGGAGAAATTGAATGACATCACCTTCTAGAAAAGGGAATTCGGTATGATTAGGGAGCATCTCTTTGAGGAATCCTCTCTTTCCAAATATCTTAATGAATGAGCTTTATGGAGGAGATATTTAAGAAGTAGAAATCGAGAATTGATTAGCTTTGAGAGGGAGATAAGAATAGTTCTTTCTTCAACGATTCAACCAAAGATGGGAAAAGTGGTAATGTTTTATCTTCTCTCATCTCAGCTCAAGGAAATCAACTTTCATCCTAGGATATAAGTAGGGAGGTTGTCCAACATTTCTCTTCCCTCTTCCTTGAAAGCAACCCTCTAGATTTAGAGGAGAACCAAATTATTTTAGAGTGCATTCCCCTAGTTTGTGAAGATATGAACAACTTGCTTATGGGGCCCATCTCTTTTGAAGAGTTTTTAGTGGTTGTGTTCTAGATGAAGAAAGGAAAATCTCTTGGTCCATATGTTTTTTCTATTGATTTTTTTCAAGAACTTTGGAATATTTTGAAGCTTGATTTGTTAGAGATTGTTTGTGAATCTCAGGCTAATAAGTAGATGCTTAAAGCAATAAATTATAACTTTTTGGGATTGATTCTCAAAAAATAGGGAGATAACTTTTTTTATTTACTTTTCCCTATTTCACTTTGCAATGTCATCTATATCACTAAAATCATTGATAATCATTTGAAGTAGATCTTGGTTTTCTCACATCGCTTGAGCAAGTTAGTTTTGTGAACCGACACCAAATCCTTGATGGTGTCATTGTTGTTGTAAAGGCCATTCACTTTGTCTCATTCTAGGGATAAAGCTATGTTTATCAAGCTAGACATGTCCAAGGCTTATGCTAGGATCAGATGGTAGTTCATCAAGAACATTTTATTAGCCTTTGGATTTTGTTCAGTGTGGATTGTTTGGGTCATGAGTTGTGTGACTTCTTCCTCCTTGTTTGTTGTAATTAATAGAATCTCATCTCCTCTTTTGCTTGCTTCTAGGGGATTGCAACAAGGGGATCCTCATCCTTACGACTTCATCTCATGGAGGAAGGTCTAGGTAGACTTCTCAGAAATTAGAGAGTTAAGGGTTGCATCTAGGGTTAGACTTTGGTTTGAGATCTTGATCCTCAATTTCATATTTAATTTGAGGATGGCACTACTTTACTCGGTGTTGCTAAGATTCATGAGGTTGCTAATTTTAGGAAAACCTTATATATATATTTGACTACTTTTGGTCAACATAATAATGAAGACAATTCCAATATATATTTTTTGAATACCCCCTTGATCATCTTATAGAGGATAACTCTTATTTTACCATTTAAGATAGGGAAAATTCCTTTGGAGTGTATTTGCATCCCCTTATTGATTGGTAGTCCAAAAAGATATTACTGAAAGAGGATTTTGGATATGTTTAGAATATGGGTTAGTCATTAGACCTTTTGACAGTTGTCTTTTGATGATTGATTGAATCTCTTAAAATTTGTTTTCCACGCTCTTCCTATTTAATGATTCCTAGTGTTATCTGCCCCCAAAATATTTCTTAAGGACTTTGACACTCTCTCTAGTAAGTTCTTATGGGTGGGGAATTTAGACTCCCAAAAATGGAGTCTAATTAGCTAGGATTGAGTTTTTAGACCTTAGTAGTATGGTGGCCTAGTCCTTAGGTACATCAAGCTCAATACCCAAGCCTTGGTTTCTAAACTTTATTTGAGATGGTGTAAGCATGTGGACCATTCTTGGGATATTATTTTTAAATTCAAATATGTAGGAGTTGATGATATTGAGATTCCAAGAATGTATTTGTTTGGGAAAGGTTCTATGATTTGAAATACCATTAAGAAGGGGGATTTGATTGTCAAAAATGGTCATAAGGCTCTTTCTTGGAGCGATGCTTGGGACCTCCACTCCATTATCCTCTCTTCATTTCCTCTTCTACATCCCTTGAGTGATGTATTTAAAGTGGTGAGGTGGTTTAAGGTTGTTGATTTTGAGGGCACTCTTATGGTGGGGGAATCCTATATCTATCATTGGAAAAGTTCTAGTAGCTAGCCTATGGGGGAAACTCCTAAAGCTTGGGTTACCCTTTCTTCCATTCTTATAGTTCATCCATGTTGTTCTTTTGAGGAAAAAATGTTCTTACATAGTGCCACTACCCTAAAGGGGCTTATCATTGGCTCTTGGTTATAATTCTTTGAGCTAAAGAAAGGTGATCAATGTAGATATTTCCCTTGGTGGAACAAAATTTGGAAGAAATTTAGTTGACATAAATTATGCAATTTGTTTATCTAGTTTCTCTATAAGAATAATTTTCTTACTTGTGATAACATAAGGAAGAGAGGATTTCAAGGCTCTTCTAAATGTGTCCTATGTGACAGTAATGCAGAAAGTGTTTTTCACCTTTTCTTCCAATGTCCCTTCTCCTTAGGTATATGGGGGCAATGGTGGAAGCTTAAGAATCAAGCTCCCATTCATGCTACTTTCTTATATGAATTATGGGAAATCTTGGGTCAACCTCCTACTTTGGCTTCTTTCTCAAGGTCACCTAGGATATTGCTCCCATTTTCATCTTGTGGAAAATTTGGCTTGAGCCAAATTATCAGATTTTCTAGGGACACTATATTCTCTTTTCACAAGTTTGGTAGAAGATCATATATTTTGTTAAAGAAACTACAATATCTAAGTGTTATTCATATGAGATTATAATTCTTCTAATGCTCATCTTTTAAGATGCCTTGAGATTTATTCTTCTATTAATTTATTAGTTCATTCTAGCTTGGTCTTAAAAGCCTATAGAAAGGTGAATAGGGTAGGTAAATGGTCTCTTCCTCCAACAAGATTCCTCAAAATTAATGTTGATGGCTCTTTTTGTGGCAATAAAGATGTTACTAGGATTGAAGGGGTTGGTTGGGCTAGTGATTAGATTTTCCATTTATTGTTCTCTTCTACTACAAGTATTGACACCGATAATTGAATGGAAGCTCGAATAATCCTTGTGGCTCTTGATAAAGCTTGTGAAATAGGTTGGAAAAAGCTCATTTTAGTTTTACAATTCTCAAGATCTCAAGAAATAAAACTAGAGAGATTAGCCTCCAATGGGTCATCCCCATCCCAAAAAGTAGCATCAAATTCTTCCTCAAATATAAGGCTTTCCTTTTGATTAGAATCAAAAATTTTAGTGAGAATTGTGTCAATAGGTGTATTTATAGCAATATCTTTATTTACCATTTTTTGTGCTTCTTGGGAGATGACACCATGGATGAGTTTTATATTTTATTAACCATAATATCCTTCTTGGATACTTGTGAGAAATTATTGTTTCAAGCATTAAGTATATCATTTTGAAATATCTTATCCTTGATATTCTCTTGCTTTCTCGATACATGAGTGATTTTTTATTCATAAGGATCATTAGAAGGCATGAATATATCAATATCTTGATGCTTAGATACTATAGGATACAAAATTTTAGGTTCTTTAAGCATTTTATATTGATAAGATCTAAGATGAGAATATGCATAGATATTGCTCCAATTTACCAGTGAAACTTGTGTAAACCTCTGTTAAACACCCAGAATAATGAGAGGGGGGGAGGTGAATCAATATTCTATATAACCAATTAATTACAAACCATCTAATTAACAAAGTATATCTAATTGGAATAATGAATGAAAACATGAAAGAGATCATAAGACCACATAACATATGAACATCAAGATTTTTATGTGGAAAACCCAAAAAGGGAAAAAGCATGGTGAGGATTAGCTTACAATATATTATAACCAGTTATAAGATGTTACAAGGGCTCACTTCTAGGACAACTATCCTTATAAGGATCACAACCATAAATAGATACAAAATAGGTATGGCCACACAACAAAAATGTGAACTGATACAAAGTGCACCTTCCTTGTACCAAATTTAGTTCCTTTGAAGATTTGAATACAAAACACTACTCTACTTAGCAGTCGCTTAACATTCACAACAATTATGCACTAATTCTAATCTCTTACATCTAAATTCACATGTTCACACAATATCAGATCTCTTGCACATCATATTACATATCATGATTACTATAAAACTCAAAAATGTCCTACACATATACCCAATTACATCCACATACATCAATTAGGTCAGCCTAATTAGATGTAGCCCTAGGTATTTCAATTGAAAGTTACCTTTGCTGGCTCCACACTTGATTAAAAACCATCTTTGTGTTCAAACCAAACATGCAATACTTAATTCAAGTCAGCATGGACCTAAAATAGGTCCTACTAACATCGGTAGTACATAATTATTCTTTACAACACATAACATGTATTAGGTTGGCCAAGAATTAGACCTAATCACAAAATAAGCCAACTAATCACATACCAACGATCCATCTGATCATATAAATACTCATCAACAGGAATATATAGAGTACCAACATCTATAAATCATCTCACAAAATTGTAGAGTTTGAATCCAAATATAGGAGGAATGTAGACCAAATTACTCATACCCATTTACACTATATAAAGCCAAAAACTATATGCCAAACTTTTGTTACTTGTAAATTTCAGCCTATTCAACCAAAATCACTAAAAAATTGATCATAGATTCATATAATAGCCAAGAATAACATACTAAACCACATAAGCCAATCTTACAACACAAGCAATTTTGGACCAAATTATTGGATTAAGATGTCACCAAAAACTATTTACTGAATTAGACAAAACTATCAACAAACAATTTTGGCATCAATGACAACACATTAAAGGTTTAATTCTTCATTATTTCAACAATCTCCCCCTTTTTCATTGATGGAAACATGTGCCAAAAAATATCTCTAGAAACTCAAAAACTTAGAATATACACCACCAAAAACTTCAGGCATACATGATCTCCCCTTTAAACATTATCTCCCCCTTTAACT
Source organism: Sequoia sempervirens (assembly GCA_007258455.2). Lineage (NCBI taxonomy): Eukaryota > Viridiplantae > Streptophyta > Pinopsida > Cupressales > Cupressaceae > Sequoia > Sequoia sempervirens. The sequence continues at coordinate 36,005 of VDFB02366184.1, forward strand.
TCACCAAAAATTCTCAATTCCTCTCCCCCTTTGACATCAAGGACAAAGGGTATGCCAGTAACACACATGTAAGCTTTAAAACATTTGAAAATAAACTAAAATGTATTGACTCCCCCTTAGAGAGTTATCCCAAAAATTTGATCCGAACATATATACACAGATAAACTGAAAACAATTGAAACAATGAAATAGTATACAAGAAAAGTGTTCATCTAGAGGAGGCACCTTATAATTCATCAAGAATTTATTTCTAGGAATATTTTCCTTCATTCCATATCCTTTTGGCAGTAGCAAGTGACTTGTACATTGATTCCAACTCAAGTAAGCTCTCCTATCCCTCTTTTGGAGTACTTCAATCTAGATTTATCTTCTCAAGCCTTTTTGCATCAATAAGGGCATTGGATATCGACATATGCTTGGTCTTCACCAAGTCCCCAAGTTGTCCAAATCTCCTTATTATGACTTCTTTTTTCCTTTGAAGAGTGAAAAAAATGTTTTACATATCAACGATGGTAGTCTAAGAGATGTAATCTTTGTCTTGTGTAGGATCAAAGGCTCCAGAGGCATTAGATATTTGCAACTCTATGGAGTCCATTAAGTCCTTAATGCCTTGAGTGGCATCTGACCACCTCATACAATACAAGAACAATTTCTTGGCTTCATCTTCACATACTTGCACATCCTTTAGAAATTCCTTTACCTTTCCATGTATGGATGCACATTTGTCCTAAAACTCAAGAAGTCTCTTCTTAGCAAGTCTTGATTCCACTTCTTTCTTAGTATTCTCCTTTAGACCAGAGGCATACTCTTTAAGATAATCAACCAGAAACTTCATATTCTCAATGGGTGTCAAAGAATTGTCAACTTGGTACTAGGATGGCATCCTATAAAGATTTGATTGCATCATTGATCAATTCAGTCCCATTTTGATAAGTCTCAATGATTTATTTTCTTTTAGAGGCATGAAAGCATCTCTAAGCTCCAATCTATAAATAGGTGAGATCTTATCCAAATCTACATAGCCTTGATGTGATGGGAGCTAAATCAACTAAGGAGGAATGGCCTGTTGGAACCTCATTTGTCTTGTCAAAATAACCTTAAATGCATTACCAGAGGATTCTTTGAATGAATTTGTTAGCTCCATAGTCTTTTGAGGTTCTTATTCATTCTTTCGAACTACTGTTTCTTCTTTATTCTTCTCTTTCTCTTCTTCCTCTTCTTTGTCTTCTTTACCAGAGGGTTTTTCTTTCTTTTCTTTACTTCATCATCCTTTTTCTCCTCATCATCTTTCTTATTATTAATCTTTTCTCCTTGACCTTCCTATTCTTCTCCATTTTGATTTTCCTTACCTTCATTTTTAGCATCCTCATTTTGTCTGTCAGGGTGATCCTCAACATTATTATCAACATCATTTTTACCTCGATCATGTTCTTGTCCTACATTCTTGTCTGTAGTGTTAGCACTGGTGGTAGTGTCTGTATCTTCTAGAGGAGCAGATGTATTTGGAGAAGCATTTGTATCATCAATCAGTGGTGGTGTGAGCACCACATTCTCTATATCAAAAAATTCTGAAATGACTTATGCATTATTCACTTCTTCTACAACTTCTTTCAAAACAAGAAAAATTATTTTAGGAGGAGGAATATTTTCCTTTGCATCAATAACCTTATCCCTATCAAGCTCCTTACCTTGAAATGTGCTAGATGATGAAGTTGCAATCATCCCAAATATTTTTGTGATATCTCTCACAATATTTACTATTTCTTGTTTCGTCTTATCCACTCTATCCTTTTCTCTTCTTATTAGTATTGTTACCCTTTGTTTAACTCTAAACTCTTTGGTATACACTTCAATTAGTGTAGCTTTATCATTTTTAGTTAAAGAGGATCCAATTTACTCTAGAGCATAAACTTTCATCTTATCATCAACCTCAATTGCTTCTCACCTTCTTTCTACCAAGGCTTCCCATACAACACTAGGCACCTTTTTCCTATTGTTGTTCATGTCCGCATCTAGAATAATGATATATTGTACAATGGATTCAATGATGGTTTTCTTATCATCTTCATCTAATTATTCATACAAATTTGTAGTCCCTTCCAAAAATTAATCATGTTCTAACATATTGCTAACCAAAACATCTAATTTCATTGGGGTTTGAGTTCTTATCAAAGGAGATTTTTCTTTCTTGTGCTTTTTCTCTATAGAGCCTTCCTTTGATTTCTTTTCTCTCTTCTTTTCTAGCTTTTTGTGAACATGTACTATAAAAGAATCCTTTTCCAATTATAGTTCCTCTTCTTCTGAAGTGTCCACAATATCAGTTAGTTTCTTTTCTCTAGTGCTTGCTTCTTGAGATGCACCTTCATCGCTTGTAGTGGCACTACTTTTTCTAGTAAGTTGTTGTTCTTCTTCCAAACCTAGATCGATCTCTTCTTCTACAACAACACTTAGATTTTTCCCTTGAGATGCTTTTTATTAATTCCTCCTTCCATAGGTAGCAGGGGGTGCTACCAAAGGTACATTCTTCCTTTTTGTGGTTTGGGTGTGGGGTCCAAAGGGTGCAAAGGTTACTTTAGTTATCAGAGAACTGGGATCCACTTTCTTTCCTTTGATGGAAGCTATAATAGATGGTTTTGGCAATGCAAAGGCAAGGGTGGAAGCTGATCTTCCAGATCTTTGTGATTCAGAGGACTCACTAGTTGTAGTAACTACTTTAGCATCTCTTTCTGCAACAATTTCCCTTAACTTATCTACTTCACCTTTTGAAAGACCATGCAATCCAAAGTATTTCTCTACTTGTTTGTTTACTCTTTTTTTCCTTGTAGGAGTTGATGTTTCCAAGTGCACTTCAGTTGGTTTTTCCTCAAATTTTCCATGTCTAGGCAAGGAGGAGTCCTTAGGACTCTTCAACAATAGTTCAATGTATCCTTTAGCATCTTTCTCATAAACTTCATAACCAAGAGGCTCAATCCATATTATATTGGGTTCAACGGCCTCTATTATACACTCATTTGTAGATACAAGGAAAGTTATCTCATTTGCATAATTCTCTACAAGATTATGAGGAATCCTTTCTCTGTCATGCATATTGGTTTGAAATACTACAAATAATGCAACCAATGCATTATCTTGAGCCTTTTAATCACCAATGTTGTGCATATAATAAAAAAATTTGATGGCCTACGAGTCTGCTTCTATCCCAAACCATGTCTCTTCTTCTAGGTAGCTCCCTCAAAAAGTAAAATAACAAACACACAATCATATTTCCAAAATTAAATGCATATTTCTTCTCATTTTTTTGTTTGAGATTCTCCAAAAGTTGTTGCTGGAGCAACTCACATAGGTCATAGTACTTTCCATTCACCACCATATCATGAGCAACATAGATTGCAGTTGGAGACACAAAATTTTCCTTGTTAGTGAAATAAATTTTGTGACCTATCATGATTGATGCATATTTCACCATAGGATTAGTGATAGGTTTTGTAGTAAGTTCTCTTCTATCAAATGTAGCACTAGTCAACTCCATAACTACTTCATTCTTCACAGACTTTAGTATCGGTACAGGTTTGGTATCACACAAACTAGTTACAAAATTGATCACTTCCTTAGAGATGAGTCTAGGCATGCATGTCCACATGAATTTATCATGCATTATGCTCAATGAAATCCTCACATATTTTGCATCCAAGATACTATTGTAGTTGGGAAACCAATTCCAAATATCCAATTTCTTTTTTACAAGGTTAGCATATTCTGGCTTTACCAAGAAATCATCTCCAGTCAACTCCTTAGTCCATAGATCCTTTATCTTCTAGCGATCATATTCATCCAATTTACCATGTATGTAGACCCTCGTGTCCTCAATAGGTAAAACCCTAGGAGGAATTTTTGAAAAAGCACCTTCACGGTCGTTTTCAAACACTTTCCATGAAAACCTCTTGAACTTAGGTCTAGGTATTTCAATGATGTTAACTACGGTCAATGTAGCCATTATATCCTTAATTCAATCTCAAGTGATTGCCGAAGTGCTTTGATTTCAGGCCCCTAAAACCTGATCAGCTACATGAAATACGCATACCATGGCCGCCGGGCGGAATCTAGGGTTTAGATGTTTCTACCAAATTACCTGCTAGATCACGCCCCAAATCCGCTCAATTCGGTTTCCACCTCTACTTTTCGCCGAAGTACTAATACGAAATGATTGGGAATCGACTTAGAAACTCATACTGCGTATCTCTCGGCCCTCAATTTGATTGCTTCAAGGTTACAAAAGTTAGTAAACCCAGCTACTATAATACCTATAAACCCTAAATTGAAATTGCTGATTCCATTTTGCAAAAAGTTTTCTACTGCCCCAAAATCCTTTCTAGAAGCTTAAAAAGAATAAATTTTTGCCAACCTTATCATCTGGTAGCTAACCGACAACTAATGGCTACATGATTGCGTTTTTGTTATTACATACCCTAAAGCCCTGCTTACTCGGTTTTGGTTTACCGAGGAATTATCTATGCACCGAGAATTACAGTGAAGGTCATTTGATTCATCTTTGTTCTTAGGTTCCTCACCGCTTCGAAATATTCTACACATCCTTCTTTACTTTAGTAGGATCAACTTTCTTCACTGGTTCATTCCTCTTTCCTGGATTAGTCTGCCTTCCATTCTTGCTTCTGTAAAATCTTGAAATGTGTCTAAGTTTGTTGCAATTGTAGCATACAACAATTTTCGTGGCGGCACGACTGCATTCCTATGCGTTACATGCTTATGTCCAAATACATTTACAGTTACGCCGGAAACATTCATTTACCGTATTAAAATCTGTAAATCTGTTTAGAATTATGTATACTTATTGTAGCTCATCAGCTCCAAATTTATTACATGCAAACATTGTCCAGGATCAACGATGCGATTCATTCTACTTCTAAATTCATGGCATGTCCAAATTTGTTGCATGAAAAAAAAATATATGAAATTTTGGATTTAGGTGCAGTACGTTGATGTCAAATGAAGTTGTTGTTGTTAGTATTAATCATGATTTATTATTTAATTTAATTTTAGGGTTGGCGGGATAACTAATAATATGGCATGGTTTTGATTCATGAGTGACCATTTTGCAAATTGAAGTTGCCTTGTTTTACGATTATCTTTTGGGTCAGTTATTTAAAGTAAACAGAGTAGATGAGGAAAGATAATTATCATTTAATGATTAATAAATTTAAAAGTGAGAAAATATTAGAGAGGATTAAATATTAAAATTGTACTTAAGTTTGAATGAAGGTAAAAGCGAGAAAAGCCATTAAAAGTTTGGTACCTAATTATAATTGATAAGTTAATTATCTTGCGAAGATAATAATGTTAATATGGTAAACAATGTGACGAAATAAATTCTAATAGAACATTATAAATAAATAAAGATAAGCATCATGTCCAATAAATCATGAAGATAAGATTTAAAAACTGAAGACGAAAATAGAAAAGATGAATAATATTGTGCTAGAGTTAACTCATTACAATATCAAAGGTAATATGTTTTTCTTTTAAAATTAAATAAAAGGCAAGATAAGATTTCGAACTAAAGATAAAAGCAAGGAAAGCAAATTGGAAATGGAAAGTGAATAGTTTATTGTTAAATAATAAATAATAATAAAACATCATGTTAAGATTTTTAGGGAAGAGTAAATGAAAAGCTGGAAAGGAGGGTATACGCTTTATCTTCCTCTGTCTCACCACCTCCCAGACAGGGATTTCAATGATTGAACTCATAAATTAGAAGAAAAGAGAACTTTGGGGAAGGAAGGGAGTTATTGCAAGAAACGGTTGCATGACAAGGATTCTTGTCACTGCCTGGTGATGGAGATTGAAGGTGGGTCTCGATGGCCAGAAGGGATTTTATGGAGGGAAATAATGAGGTTAGGGGGGGGGGGAAGAGACAACCCTTACCGGTAGAGGGCACGGTAGAACCCCTAGTTATAGCCCATTCCCGAAGGGGAGGGCGGTAGAAGTCGAAGCTATAGTCTTACATCAAGGAAGAGACATCATCGAAGTAGAAGATATCACACCTCTCCAAGAAGAGCAAGTTGATAGAAGGGGGGAATCGACCTCTAGCCTTAGTGGTATTCCACGAGACCATTAGGTATGTTACTTAACATGTTTTCAGCTTAATCGGAAGTGTAAAATCTGGGGCAATAATGGTACTGATATTTTATCGTTGTAGCTGTGTAAACTTTCACATTAGAATATAAGAAAATTTTGAACCCTTAGTTAAGACAGACATAAGAAAAGTCTCAAGTATAAGAATGAGAATCAAATTTTTCACTCATATCAATCTTGACAAATATGACTTAGCCCTTTTCAGTGTCATTGGGGTTTACCCCTTTCTTCAGGTTATCACCTTAGAAACCAACTTCAAATTTAGTGTTTTATTAATGGTTTTGAGTCAGGCTTTACACCCGCTAGTTGCGTTTGCATACAAGCATCTAATGCCCTTTCAACAAATGAACTTTTGCGTTTATCTTACATTCATACATGATATAGTACTTCTTGAAGGTGTCTTTAGCATTAGGCACTGCTTTCTCTCTCTTTGTCAAGCAATAGAGCATGAAATCATGAAAATCTTGGAATTATAATCTCATAGAAACTTTTGCTTTTTCAACCAAACAATCAGCATTAAGTAAGTCTTGAATCTAAAATACCCTTCTGCCTGCGGTCACTCAAGCCAATATAGAATCTTCTAACCTCATTCAAACTGAACCAACAACTTGGGTATGATTATAGCAATATGGGTCTTGAGTGATTTCAGTTCCATTACACTTGCTTCAATATTCTATTAATTCCAAATTGCTGAAGTACTGGCGCATGTTGTCATTCCTCCTATCTACCGTCATAGTAGAGGAATCTTCAAGTTGATTTGGGGTATTTGATAGGCTATACTCTTAAAAAAATCATTTGCATACATGTCCGCATGTGCATGGAGAGCAAGCAAAGCTTACAATGTTAGGATGCATTCTAGAGTGTCGTATTAAAGCAAAATTTTTGAGAGCTTCCGTTGCAAAGTCTATTTGTGCATATCGTGCAATCTAGCATCCTTCTCTAGTTGAATACGGTTGCTTGAAAGTTTCTTAAGCCTATCAACTTTAACAACTCGTGCATCCCCTTGTCATTACTTCATCCTCTTTCCTCAAGCCTGGGTGTTAAGGAATTTGCAGCATGCTCGTGCATCTAGATATTGATAAAATGTATATTATTAGTTATAAATTCTCTTTCAAGTATAAGTATATAAATATTTATATATAGATTGGGTATTAATTATGTGAGGGACACATAGATTCTTGTAGTGTCAATATTTAGTATTTATATGGGTAACTTTGGAGTAATAGATATCTTCCTCTTTTAATTGAAATAAATAAGTACTTATTCTTATAGAGATTTAGTCAAATGAGTGAATTGAAGTAAATTAAGTTTAAAAGAAAATATATTAATGATCTATATATATAGTGTTTTAATGAAAGAATACATTTTGCCTATGTGAACTTATTGTGTTTAAGTTATGTTGAAGGAATGGTTTGAGTGAATGATTTTTCTAAAAAGAAAATGTTTCGAAAAATAATTATGTAAAGTGTAGTTAAATTAGGGACAACAATTAAATTTAAATAGAAGAGAGAGAATGATTAAATGGATTAGATGAATAATTGAGTTCTTGAATTATATCATCGTAAAGTTATTAACTTGTTTTATATAAAGGAATTAAGTAATCTTGACAAAAAAGAGAGTGATGGAATTAGGAATGGAGATTGTTGTTATTTAAGAGTAACAGTATAATGTGTAAATTGAAATATATTTGTTTTAATTGTGTTGGAAGAGTGTACTTGTGATTAGTGTCTTATGGCTTAATAACATTAGATTATATCTTCACTTCGCACTATTATGATATCCTTAAATGTTGGAAATGATTGATCTTTAAGATAATATTCTTTTTAGATTGTTTCAAGTTACTTCTTATTGAATGAATGGATACGTTGTATTTGAATAAGTGGTTTTATGGATTGTTTTGATAGATCTGTTCGATGTGACTTTTCGTGAGTTGATTTTGAGTTGGGGATTTTCTCTCATTTAATTTATGTTGCTATTCGTTGGGAACCCATATGTTTTCTTTTGGTTCCTTACCCTAAGTGGTAAATCGGTTGATGTTATCATTGTCATGATTTATGATTCTGCTTGAGTTGTTAATGAGTCAAATTGAAAATTTCTTTGAGTTATGGGTATTCCGAGAGGAGAAAATAGAGGTTTCCCTTGGATTTCCAATTTAGTTCGTATCGAAGTTGTTGATGTTGTTTGAATGGAGTTGTTGATCTTATTTTGGTGTATTTACTCATTATATTGGAATTGAGAATAGTTCTTGTGGCCCTGCAATTATTGTTGTCAGTTCTTTCATGTGGACTTTTTGAGAATCTTCCAGAGGCTTATTTTTATTGTTGGTCAATGTTCCTCCTTTATTGTGCCTTGAAGTGACAAGTGTTTTGGTATCATGATTTTGAAAGGGTTGTATGAAACTTTGTAAGACTCTAATTTTGTACTTGTTAGCGAGATGGGTAATGCCTCGCATGCTTTTATGTTGTGATTCTTTGATTCAAATTATGATGGTACAACCCTTGGTTTTTATGTTGTTGGGTCTCTAGGGAGAGTGGCTCCTCGTGGGGCCGGCGCCCCGTTTAAGGGGAAGGGCACAGGATAACCCACGAGTGAGTTAGTAATCAAGTGAAAACCTAATAATTAACTTAGGTGGGATGGGTAGTAATATCATATAAGATTTTTTAAAAAATGGATGCCTCGTCTTCATTAGTGCTTCCGCAGACTAATGGAAGGCTGAGAAGGCCGTGGTTGGCAAGGTCATGACCTCGTCTTCACGAGAGGTTTACGGCTCCGCATGAGTCACCCTATGGACCGGCGCCTCCAGTTGGGAGGAAGGGCGCAGGACAGCCATAGATGGGACAGGCGCCTCCAGTTGGGAGGAAGAGCACAGGACAGCCCATGTAGGACTATGCGATGACACTCTCCCCTAGTTGCCCAGGTGTTTTTACTTTATTGTGTTCCTTTGGAAGTATGTTATGGGAGATTGGTTAAGTTGTTGTTTATATTGATTTAAATCGATTTATGCTTATTGTTTTAATACATCTTTGGTGTACTTTGTGGTCTTGGACGATCTCGTTGATATTTATGGCCTTGTACTCTTATGGTACTGTGATATGATGTTATTGCATTGTTTAATTGCAATTTGAAATTGTATTATGTTTACTAATTCAGTTTGTTTTGGAACTGTTTCATGATCTTCCTTTGGTTACTTTTTTACTGGTTATCGTTTTGTTTAATGTGATGAGATTTATGATTTTAAGTTATTTTAATGAATCTTGGACGTTGTTGAATATGTCATTGTAATCCTTGAGTTTTATGATACTTTTGTATGATGTTGAGTCTTGTGGTTCCGTGTTTGGATGTTCTTGGTTGAGGACTCTTTCTTGTTAGCTCCTAGCACGGGGGGTGGATCTTCGGACTCACATGGTCGGGTGGAACGTGCTAAGCACCCCATTGGGTCCCCAGTCGAGGATTGAAAGGTGCAGATTGATGCTGCTGCGGTGACTCCAAAGTTGTGTTTGTCTTGGAGCTAGTTATGATACTTTGTGTATTCATCTATTCATTTGTATCATGATTCTTGTTCGGAAACACTGTTGTATCATTGTACCTCTAGAACATTGTACTGTAATGTAATGTTAAACTCGGTGAGGTTTTGGTCATGGTAGTTGTTATTCATTGTGTTGAGTTAATTATGTATATGTTGTACTTACTCAGATGGTTCTTATCAATGCTTTATCATGTATGTGTTACATTTGTTAATGTTTATTTTGAAGATTTTGAGATTTCTGGATTTTGATTGTGTTTAAGTTTTTTCATCTTAAAATCCAGAAATCTCAAAATCTTCAGCATGACAGATTGTGGAAATCTCATAGCATTAATGCTTATTTTGTTATGGATTATATCTTTGGATTTTATTCTTTATTGTCGTTGTGTGGATCTAAGTCTCGTAATGACTCCTCGTGTTACCCCAAGGGATGTATGTGCTAATGAATCTACTTAAATAAAATTTATGTTATGAATTAATGTGCAGTAATTATTGTCTTTTGTCCTTTGGGGTTCACACGACGGGGCGTTACAAAATACCATTGATAGATGGGCACCTTTGAGCATTTGGTTGTCTGATAGGAGGTCTTCCAACATTGCTTCTTTGATTTCAGAATTTTTTTCCATTGCCTTCAGTCTTCTTTTGATTTTTAGCCTTATTAGGAGTCTAATTTTCCTTTGAGTTTTCTCCTTCTTCAAGTACCAAACCACCTTTATCCTTAGAAGGATTTTTTCCAACAATCAGTTCATCAAGAATTGTAGTACTTGTTTTGAATTTTTCCTTATGAGCTCTTGCTTTCTCCAAATCTAATCATAGGGTTACCAATTCTTGTTCAATTTTTGTACATTCGTCAATTTTTCTTTGTACAGTTGCATTCAAACAACCCTCAATTCTCTACTTTTCTTCCACTTGCACTTTCAGTCCGATAATATCTTCATTTGCCTTCTTCAATTGTTCATTGAATTCTCTATGTCTTTCTCTGAAGTTCTTAATTTTTTTTCTCAACTTTTTGATACATTCATATGCTCCCCCTAAGATTTTCTTTAGAATTTTTTTCTCACTTTCAACTATGTCAAGATCTTCAAGAGCAACCTTACGTTCTTATTTTTCAAACATGAAGTCATATTCTATGTATTCAATAACAAAAATTCTTCCAGAGGAATAAGACACCTTTTAATAGCCATGTGCTCAAACTCCAAGATCTTCCTCAAGCTTTTAGGCTTCTCAAAAGGAACCTAGCTCTGATACCAATTGTTAAACACATAGAATACTGAGAGGGGGTGATTTAGTATTCTATATAATCAATTAATCACAAACCATCCAATTAACAAAGTATGTCTAACTGTAGCAATGAATGAAAACATGAAAGAGATCACAAGACCACATAACACATGAACACTAGATTTTTTACATGGAAAACCCAAAAAGGGAAAAACCACGGTGATGATTAGCTCACAATATATTATAACTAGTTATAAGATATTATAGGGGCTCACTACCAAGACACACGATCCTTATAAGGATCACAACTAGAAATAGATACAAAACAAGTATGGCCACATAGCCAAAATGTGAACTGATACAAAGTGCACCCTCCTTGTGCTGAATTCAATTCCTTTGAAGCTTTGAATACAAAACAATGCTCTGTTCAATAGTCGCTTAACATTCACAACAATTCTACACTAATTTTGATCTCTCACATCTAGATTCACATGTTTGCACAATGTTAGATCTCTTTCACATCATATTACATATCATCATTACTATACAACTCAAAAATGTCGTACATATATACCCAATTACATCTACATACATCAATTAGGTCAGCCTAATTAGATGCAACCCTATTTTAATTAAAAGTTGTCAGCTCGAATTGATTTAAAACCATCTTCGTGCTCAAACCAAATGTACAATACTTAATTCAAGTCAACATGGACCTAAAATAGGTCCTACTAACATCTATAGTGCATACTTATTCTTTACAACACGACATGTATTAGGTTGACCGAGAATTAGATCTAATCACAAAATAAGCCACCTGATCACATACCAATGATCCATCTGATCATATAAAAACTCATTAGCAGTAATATATTGAGTACCAACATCTATAAACCATCTCCCAAAATTTTAGAGTTTGAATCCAAATACCTGAGGAATGCAAACCAGATTACTCATACCCATTTACATTATATAAAGCCAAAAATTGTATGTCGAACTTTTGTTACTTGTAACTTTCAACCCGATCAACCAAAATCACTAAAAATTTGATCATAGATGCATATAATAGCAAAGAATAACATACGATAACCACATAAGCCAATCTTACAACAAAAGCAATTCTGAACCAAATTACCGGATTAAGATGTCACCAAAAATTGTTTACCAGATCAGACAAAACTGTCAACAAACAATGTTGGCATCAATGACAACACAACAAAGGGTTCCTTCATTATTTCAACAACCTCATATATCATATTTTGACTTATATGATGTAAAACAAAAGGATTTGATTTACATTTTTCTAAGACCTACCAAATGAAACATAAAATCTACAAAAAGATGGAAACACATGATATGACTAGTAGTTCTATAGGACCCACTACTAGATGTATAATAATGAAACACATGGTCTCAATCAAAGTTCCATTAATCATCTTCAATGATACCCCATACTATGAATAATTTTGATGCTTATTATAATTGTTAAATAAAGTTCTTAAATGCATGTATATGTTAAATTGACATGTAGGACCAAAAATAAATTGAATAGGAAAAGTATGTTTAAGATTTCTAGACACATATAAAGGACCATAATAATTATTTTATGGGATAGATCATATAAAAATATAATCAATTTCTAGTAACATGAGAGGAATTGGAAACATCTTCAAAATGTAGCATATCCACAAAGGAATTTGTATGAGCATGTACATGAGAATCAAAATAAAAATCATCAATAGAATATCTATCAATATGTGAATGTACTATAGTAAGATCATATTCATGACGTGCATTGCTATTATTAGAATGCCTAATAAATAGATTAGTATAAATCTTTAAATTTTGATTAAGGGGGAGCAACCAAAGGATTTCTCCCATCATTGAAATCCTCTATATTAATTGTATTATTATCAGTCAAATATTGCACTCTACGATTCAAAGCCATGCAACCTTGAGTATGGTGTCTATTAACTCTATGGAAATTACAAAATGAAATTTGATTATAATTCTCAGTTAGACTTCTATTTGGATCTAGTGGATGGGTAGGTGGAAGATGAAAGTAAGCCAATTGAAACTTTCGTTTAATCTATGAAGAGAGTAGTGCTAAATATGCTAGCTATAACAATTTCATAGAGATACATCACACATGTATGCTTCCTTCTCTCACATGTGATGACATGCAACTACATATAAGTAATATGCAACAATATGTAATGTCATACAATAAAAAATAATAGGTGACATAATATTTAACTTTGGAAAACACTTTTAAGAGAAAACCCAACAAGAAAAGAGTTTCAATGTATTATTTAATAATTAACCCACATGGTTACAATATAATTAGAGTATCTACTCCTTTGTATAAGAATCAATTATATTTGAAGTAATTATGACAACATAAGCCCACAAAATAACAAGTGCATCTATCTTTATCTTGAGCAACCAATAAATAGCCAAGCCTAAAACCATAAACCGTGATTTTAAATCCAGGTGGTTAAACCATGAGCAAGTGTAGCTTCCCAAATCATGCAAAAAAATATAACACTCCCACAAAGTATGGTGAGTCTATTAATGAAATTAAAAACATCACACAACTTCCTACACCAATTTAGAGTGTACCATTTTGGGACAATTTTTTTTTTTATAATATGCTCATACATGTCATAGTTGACTAATGATCCTCCTTTGGTTTCTTCTATCCCACAATTAACTCCTTATCTTCACGCTCTTACTATCTTGGCAACTCTTACACACCTTACAATGGTTACACTTGGTTTTAAGAACTTCCATTACACTAAATTGATAATTACAAATTGTCAAATACATACTAATAAATTCAGTAAATATTAAGAATTGTAAGGTGTATGCAACCTAAATCAATAGAAGAATAATCAAGTTAAAGTTTAACAAAAAATAAAGAATAATCTCCAATGAATCTTGTAACTTAGTGAGTTTTTCATGTTGGATGTTGTGGTTGTGTTGTTGATATGTGGTTGTCATTGATGTCAACACTATTAGCATTGATGAATTGAAGGTTGTATATGTCGAGGATATTGAGAAAATTGTTAAATAAAATGTTGCAGGTTGCTAGAGGAATAGTGCAAGTCATGAAGGTGTCTTGATCCATACGTTGAAGATCAGTTGTTGTGGAGTAAAGGGTTTATTTCTAAGAGTATCTAGTTTATCCACCAAAATTTTTTGAGGTCCGCGTGAAGTTTTGATCATGTTATGGACAGTTGTGTTTGGATAGTATTTATGTGGTTTCTGTCAGTGCTCCTGATTGAAATTTATGTAATTATGGTAATCTCAGTTGTTTCAAATGCCTCTTTGTTAGTTATTGTTGCTTGTGGATGCTTCTAGATCATTCTCTATCCTTGTTGTATGTCCGTGTTGATCGGTGTCCTCGTGGTCGAAGATTTTTCTCATGTGTGTTTGGGTTTTCATGTTCTTGGCCAACATGATGGTTGTAATGTGTTGCAGATCCTTGGAGATTTAAATTTGAATGTTTGGCATGCTCGAGGATATTTTTTTGGGTCACATCATAATATTGGCTGACGGTGTTTGATTCGCATTGAAAATTTATTTGTAAATTTGGGCCAACATTACATATATGTTTTATATTTTCATATGTATTTTGGCTGACAAAGTTGTTGATGAAATTCATGTTGTGGATATATAAGAGTGGTTGTTTGTTCGAATTGAAAGATGCTTAGAGTGCTCCTATGTGTGTATGTGTGAATATCATTCGATTGCAGAGTAGAGTGTGAAGAAGGTTGAGCCAAGTGTGAAGGAGTGTTTTTGTGCTTAATTAGAATTGTAATCAGGCTTTTGAAGAAGCTATTTCCTCAGTTCATACCCTGCAGATCTAATCCATATTTCTCTTTCTTGGGTAGTGAGCCCTCTTGTATTTGAGCAGTGAGCTCTAGGAAGTGTGTCTAAATGCATGTGCATTCCCATTATTATTCTTATAATTTTAACAGGGTATAATATTGTGGACTAACATTCACCGTGGTTTTTCCCCTAACAGGGTTTCCACGTAAAAAATCTTGGTGTTCTCTGTGCTCCTGATGTGTTGATTGTTTATGGTTTATTGTTCTTTCATCAAATATGAGATAAATTTAAGTTTGAAAAGTTTGAGTATTCTGTGACAATTGATTCATCCCCCTCTCTCAGTTGTCTGTCCTTGTTTTGCCAACATTTCATATGTATGAGGATTTAAGGGTGGTACATTGAAATTATTAGCCACAAGATGCATATCATCCCTTTTATCTTTAGAATCATAGTCCTTTGAAAAAATAAAACTTTTGGAATATGGAAGGATAAGAAAATGTGGAAGAACCACAAGAAAATTAATGACATTTAAGCACATTAGATCCAAGAAATGTTAATTCTATATTCTTCATGTGAGCATACACATCTATAAAAGAGGTAAACATATTTAACTACACATTATCTCTAAGAGATGACAATAATAGTTTAATGAAAATGGTTTGTAATTCATCATCATGAAGTTGATGATGTAGCTTAGAACATAAGTAATGTTCAATCTAATAACATATTCATGTATTCACTGATTAGGTCCTTGGTCACACCCAAATAAGTCAATAATAGTTTATTTGAGACCTAGTTTTGAATCTTAGTGGACAACTCTGTTAGTGAGGATCTAGATGAAGTTATAGGCATGCACAAAAGCTTACGAGACAAAAAATACAAATATAAAGAAAGATATATATTGAAATAGTGAATGCAATTTTATTCAACCATTTATTCTATACATGGTATACCTCTAAGAAAAGTATATTACTATTATCCACCTATTTTCTATCTAGCTCTATGATAGTGGTTGATGAAAATATTGATGTTAAAATATGTTACAAATATTTGTATATATACATATTACCTAGATTCATGCTATAGAAAACAAGAGTCCAAGAGTCATTGGGAAGTTGAACTATCTCTTGTAGAAGTGAAACCATTTTCTTTCTTTACTCTTCATCCCTAGATAGTTTTGGGATGTAACTAATAGTTGGTAAGATTTTGATGAGTTGGTGGATTACTAGCCATAACATGAGCCTTGTGGGTACCACCTTGGTTTCCATATCAATTACACCATTGAAATTTTGTAAAGTGACACTTGTGATGATGTGGTAAGAATTTTTTTGAATTGAACTTTGTAGTTTGGCCTGAAGGTATATTGAACCTTATTTAAGCTATGATGGAAATTGCAAGATGTTAGGATGAAGTATGATTATTGTAGAATTGTTTGATTTTGTGCAAAGTAGTTTATACCATTATTAGAGCATGTTCAACACTTGTTGGAGACTAGTGGATGGTCCTTGTGTCACCACAAACATTTGGGAGGTATTATGGTGTTTGAAAAAACTAGAGACATATCCCATAATTATCTTAAGATATGAGAATGACTTGAGTGCTACCATAGACACAAAAATTGCGATTCCTTCTAGATTAGTAGTATTATTCAAGCACATATTAACTTTGAAGTATTTAAAGAATTATTTGTCTAGTTTCAAAAATAATTATTTGTCTAGTATTTAAAACACTCAATAGCATAATCTTTTAATGTTTTTGGGAACAACTTAGCTAAGACCTTATCTTCACACATAATCTAAACATGTAGTAGTGAAATATCTCATATATGTATTATGGTCACCTTTACCATTGTACTTTTCAAATTGAAGTACCATAGGTAAAGGACAAGTAACAATCTCAAATGCAAGTGACATATTTTGTGCTTCCACATATTCATCTTTATCTTATCCATAAAATTTATGATCCACTCTATCTATCTATTGAATAAGTGCATCCCAAGTATAGGTAGGAATGATGATGGAAGAAACATGGGACATAAAAGGTTGGATATTTAAATATATTGGTAAGATAGAGAGTAATAGAACACAAAAATAATCATGATAGGAGAATTAGAAGGTATGGAATGATGAATGAAATTAGGAATAGAATAAGAGAAAAAATGAGGGATGGCCATGGTGGAGGTATTGATGGAACAAGAAGAGTGAGAAGAAGATACAATGGTAGTAGTGGAGATGGAAATTGTAGAAGTAACATTAGATTTATGTGTAGTCATAACACTAGTAAGGATGCCATGAAAGGTGAGTGAAATAGTAGTAGGATGGGAGGAAGGAGATGTAGATGTATAAATCTGAAGATGGGTGGTAGGCATAGGTGTTAAGCCTACCATGGAAAGGGGAAAGTTGGAAAGAGGAGGCATACTATATTAAGGAAAAAAATAAAACGAAACTTTGAGGAGGATGCATCATATAAAGAACTAGGAGTTACCTTACCTCCAATGCATAAAGCACTTGCAAACCAACAGATTAGTAAGTAATAATCTTGAACCAAAATTTTTGGACTATCCACCTTAACTAAACTACCAAGCCCAAGTAGAAATATTGTTCTAAATATCCTTCATGATTATAATTTTTAAGCTTATGCTCAATAGTAGTGGTAAAGACAATAGTGCTCATGAGAACATCATCAATAACACCATTCTCACTAGATTGGTCCATTTAAGGATACAAATGAGGGCTTCTCTTATAGGAATATGAGGATGCAAATGACACCTTGACATGAAAACAACTCAAAAACAATAAAGGCTAAATGATAAAATAATGTAAGTTCTGATCTAAAATAAAATAAAAATCAGCAATCAATTTGATTTGAACATAAGTTATCAAATGAAACCTAACAATGCAAGTGAGGGTAGGTGAAAATATGATCACATAATAAAACAAAAAACCATAAAGAAGGATACACCTAGGAAACACATGTAAAATGGAATCCAAAACTTAAAGAGATGTTAGGAAAGGGATATGAAACCAAAAACATTAGATCTAAAAATACTAAAAATGATTCAATCTAATCATGAGGGGAAAACCCTAGGTTATGTAAAACTTAGGTTCACCAATAACTAAAAGGGAAAATAAACCCTTTACATAAATATATAGGATAATTAAATATTTAAATCAATTAAGAAATTATTGTAGATAAATGAGTTGTGATTGGAAATATAAATGTTGGATTAATTTTTTGTAAATTAAATAAATTAAAAGTAACATTTAACTTGAAAGTTGATGAAAAATATATTTTGTGGTAGGTGCCAAAAGTTGATTTTCCAAGCTGCTAATATATATATTGTAGCATCGTAAATTGTTACCCTTGACAATTTCATACTAGGTTTAACTCCTGCTATGTTCTTGGACTTAATTATGCTCTTAAATTTTTTGTTTTATGGTCATCTTTAGAAAATAAGAATTAAATTGAGAATATTATTTAATATTTATTTAATGACTCTTAAAGGCCCAAAATAAGTCTAGAATAGGGCGCTAGCGTCCCTGTCCAACCTATTTTGGCCCCAATTTAAATATTTCATTGTTGGCATTTTAACATTTAAAATCCAATTTCATTTGTCAGCTTTTGATAATTAATTTTGTAGGAAATAAAAAATGCATATAAATATGTCTTTTTCACCATTTGAAATTCTAGCAAAAATCTTTTGAGAAATTATGCATCCTAAAAGAAGTCAAGGAAAATTCAATTACAATGCTTCCATCAATCAAGATCATGCTTGCAAGACATTAGGAAGAAGGAATCAATTATGGAAAAAGAACTATTATGATCAATCATCCCATTTTTATGAAGATGTATGAGTTATCCTCTACATGTTAGCTACAACGATCTATTATGTTTTGTGGACTAACCTCTTGTAGGTCTATCAAGAAATCCAAGCATCCATCAATCAAATTTTGTGGTGACTTATGGTGTGAACATCACTTCGACAAGAGTTTCATGCCTAAGGTAACAATATCCATTTATCATTTGTCATTTCAATCAATTATTGTTGTTTTGGCCTCTACCTGACCTAGGGCATGCCATCTTGATCATCTTCATTTGGTATAAGTGGAGGTGGAAACACCAAATAGGGTTCGACTTAGGAAAGCCCCTATATAGCACAACCTTTCCCCCTCTTTTCATGTGTGTAGAATAGATTCAAAAGTTTTGTCAGGAGTAGGTCATAGGAAACACAAAGTAGATTGTAACCTACCTTTCAGAGTTTTTCAAATCCTAGAAAAGTGGTATCTCTAGACAAGGGTGCCATTGCCCTTGTCCCTCCAATTCAGGCCCAAATTTTAACATGTTCCTCTCTGTATCCCTTTCTTAGATCTACAATTGTTTCGACAGTTTCCATTTTCATTTGTGTGATAAATTACATTTTTAAATCTAGGGTTTATGTAAAATAGGCTTGTTAAACACATCAAAATTATTCTTCTTACAACTCAAAAGGACCAAACCCTAGGAGATTGGCTCTCCCTTTTGGTAGCTAGTCAATCATCAACCCTAGTTGGTTTGTGTCTGAATGTAGAGGACAAGTGAAAAAAGATAATTCTAGTGGGATCTAGGATCACTTTTCCTACTCTAAATTTTGGTGAACCTAACATATCCTACACACAATTTTCTTATCTTTCTAGCATAAATTTTGAAAATTGATTGAAAACCTAGGTTATTTGAAGATATTGTTGTAGATTTGTATTTGTTTGGATCTAGACCTAAACTTGTACAATCTTAGATCCTTAGACATTGTAGTTGACTTTTAGAATTTTAATTTGGTAAAATCTTGCACCTCTAGTCTAGGGCGCTAGCCCCCTTGTCTAGTAATTTTGACATCAACCCTGTTTGTGATCTTTATTTAGATCTAGTTCTTGTTTCTGGATGTTTTTCTTGAAGCTTTTAGATTTTACTGTACATTTACAATTTGGACTTAATTCGCCTAATTTAGTTCATTACCCCTAAAAAATATGCTTTTGATATAGAAAAATATGACTTGTCTAATTTTTTTTGGGGAGTTGCCCTAAAGCCCATTCCATATCATCAAAAGGGATGTATGTTGGCCTTCGTCTGACCAAGAGTTTTCTACCAATGAAAATATCTTGTTGCAAAAGAGTAAAATCATTGATATATATTTATTAACATCACTTTACTAATATTAATTATATTCAAGTAATCATGATACTCATGTTTGTCCCTCTCTCTATATCTCTCCTCCTTGTGAGGATATCTTGGTGCAAGAGGATGCAAGCATTGGAACTCATGTTTGTCCCTCTCTCAATATCTCTCCTACTTGTGAGGGTATCTTGGCACAAGAGGATGAAATCATTGATACTCATGTTTTTCCCTCTCCCAATATCTCTCCTTGTGAGGATATCTTGGTGTAAGAGGATACAACCATTGATAGCCCATTGATATAGGATAGTGAAATTGTAAGACCACAATTGATTATCTATCCTCCTTCTCATGTTCCTAAATGAAAAAATATGACTTCTCTCATTATTGAATCTCCTTCAAACCAGTCTAAACCTCTTGGTCATATCCTAAACTTTGCAAAACAAATCACTAAAATTAATTGTATACACTAAAATGTGTTGCAATAGCCAGATTATCATGCAGTTGCTCACACATATGCACTCGAAATAACAAGCAATGAAAATATACAAAAACCTCCATTCCATTTCCTCAACCATATCTTCCTCCTGTACTTCATCTTCCTCAACATAATGGTAGGGAGTATGACCTTGCCAATCAACTATGTAATACTCCAATTGAGATATCTCTTTGGGATCTAATTCAAATTTCACCTACCTACCATGGTATGATCCAAGAGGCTTTATAAAAGAGTATTGTACCACCTTATGTTAAACTGAATGATGTAGAAACCTTATTAGATAGCCTAAATGAAACAATATTATATATCACATTCCCTCAATATGAATTACCTCTTCCTAAAATTCAAAAGAAACATGATATTTGTTGTCATTGATAAAACTAGGGTATATGTACTCTTATTGATAATGGATCAGGTCTTAATGTTTGTAACATTGACCTTTTAGATAAAATGGGTGTGGATA